>CAUYRH010052755.1:0-35219 GCA_963574655.1 Perodicticus potto
TCATACATCATGATCAAGTAGGTTTCATCCCAGGGATGCAAGGCTGGTTTAACATATGCAAGTCCGTAAACGTTATCCACCATATTAACAGAAACAAAAGCAAAGATCATATGATCCTCAATAGATACAGAAAAAGCATTCGATAAAATCCAGCATCCTTTTCTAATTAGAACACTGAAGAGTATAGGCATATGTGGCACATTTCTGAAACTGATCAAAGCTATCTAAGACAAACACACAGCTAATATTTTACTGAATGGAGTAAAACTGAAAACTTTTCCTCTTAGAACTAGAACCAGACAAGGTTGTCCTCTGTCACCATTACTATTCAACGTAGTGCTGGAAGTGCTAGCCAATACAATCAGGCAAGACAAGGAAATAAAGGGTATCCACATGGGAGCAGAGGAGATCAAACTCTCCCTCTTTGCTGATGACATAATCTTATACTTAGAGAACCCCAAAGACTCAACCACAAGACCCCTGGAAGTCATCAGAAAATACAGTAATGTCTCAGGGTATAAAATCAATATCCACAACTCAGTAGCCTTTGTATACGACAATAACAGTAAAGATGAGAGGCTAATTAAGGACACAACTCCCTTCACCATGGCTTCAAAGAAAGTGAAATACCTAGGTATATACCTAACAAAGGAGGTGAAGGACCTCTATAAAGAAAATTATGAAATCCTAAGAAAGGAAACAGCAGAGGATCTTAACAAATGGAAGAACATACCATGCTCATGGCTGGGAAGAATCAACAGTGTTAAAATGTCTATACTTCTCAAAGCAATCTACCTATTTAATGCCATCCCTGTTAAGGTACCAATGTCGTACTTTCAAGATTTTGAGAAAATGATTCTACATTTTATATGGAACCAGAAAAACCCCCGCGTAGCGAAGGCAGTTCTTAGTAATAAAAACAAATCTGGGGGCATCACCATACCAGACTTTAGGCTGTACTACACAGCCATAGAGGTCAAGACGGCATGGTGCTGGCACAAAAATAGAGACATAGACATTTGGAATCGTATAGAAAACCAGGAAATGAAACTAACATCTTACAACCACCTAATCTTTGATAAACCAATCAAGATCATACCTTGGGGGAAAGACTCCCTATTCAATAAATGGTGCTGGGAAAACTGGATATCCACATGTAGAAGATTGAAACTGGACCCTCACCTTTCTCCACTCACAAAAATTGATTCAAGATGGATAAAGGACTTACGTTTAAGGCATGACACAATAAAATGAAAGAAAGCATAGGAAAAACAATGGAAGATATTGGCCTGGGGAAAGACTTCATGAAGAAGACTGCCATGGCAATTGCAACAACAACAAAAATAAACAAATGGGACTTAATTAAACTCAGAAGCTTCTGTACAGCTAAGGAGACAACAACCAAAGCAAATAGACTTCCTACCCAAAGGGAAAGGATATTTGCATATTTTGAATCAGACAAAGGCTTGATATCCAGGATCTATAGAGAACTAAAATTAATCCACATGAAGAAAGCCAACAATCCCATATATCAATGGGCAAGAGACATGACTAGAACCTTCTCTAAAGAAGACAGACGAACGGCTAACAAACATAGGAATCAATTTTTTAAAGCATAATAATTATGCATGGAAGCTGGATCAATGCTGAGACTATTTTCTTGCACAAATTTTCTATTATTCAGGTAAATGGTAACGATATGAATTTTGTACAATATTTGAATGAACTGAAATTTTGGACATAGCATAAACCATTTCCTGAGAGTGAAATGTCTTAGAAAGGTTAGAAGTTCAGGTCACCTATAGTTTTCCTTATCTTCTATACTGCAGAATAAGAATTTTATCGTGACAAAGCATGTTTCCAATTGTACTTGGGAAAAAGTAAATAAAAGCTAGAATTTGGCTTCATGATTCTATTATGTCTCCTATATTGTTAATATTCCATTAAGGATAGTAGCAAAATGATACCTAACTCTCCTGGGCTGAACTGGTAAACTCTACACACTTTTAATTAGACTACGTCATATTCATTCCTTTATTGAGTTTTTCAAAGAAGGTTAAAATTCTAGAAGAACTTGTTTGGATGACAGTATTACATGATTAGGGAAGTGATTAGACATGTGCTGAGCTTTGCCCTCCATTGTCCATCCCACTTGTTTTAGTTACAGCATTTTTAAGGAATGATTTGCCTCATGTAGTGTGTGCATGGTAAAGCTGTTAATCAAGAGACTCTAACTTTCTATGATGCGGGGGTTCATGACCTAATCCAGGCCACTCAGATTTCCCCTTGTAGCACTGAGACGTTTTAGCTGAGTAATATGATGGCAGAAAGCAAATGGTTTACATCAGTTCGGCCCAGTGAGACTGATGGTTAATGCTTAGGTCCCAGATGCTGTCCTGGTGGCTAACCTTTTCCAAAGTTAATTCTCTAGGATACTCTTTGATTCTGTGGTTTATCCAATATCTCCTTTTTTTTTTGTTTTTTTTCTTTTTTTGAGAAAAGAGTCTTACAATGTCGCCCTCAGTAGAGTGCCATGGAGTCACAGCTCATGGCAACCTCAAACTCTTGGGCTTAAGCGATTCTCTCGCCTCAGCCTCCCACGTAGCTGGGGCTACAGGCAACCACCACAACACTTGGCTATTTTGTTGTTGTTGTTGTTGTTGTAGTTGTTATTGTTTGGAAGGGCTGGAAGGTTGAACCCACAAGCCCTGGTGTATGTGGCCGGCACGCTAACCACTGAGCTACAGGAGCTGAGCCTCAATATCTTATAAGTAAGTTTCCTTTCTGCTTATGGTAGCTAGCTTCATTTCCTATTGCTTACAAAGAACTTGAATGAAATCAGAGGGGGATGTCCAAGTCCAGATTTTTCAAACCATCTACATAGTTATCATTTAAGGATACTTATTAAAAATGCACAACCTAAATATGTGTCATTACAAAAGTTTTGAAACACAAAAATTAAGAGACATAAAATGTACATGCACAGGAATAAATGAAGCCTTTCCAGCAACATCGTTAAGTCCAGCAGGTTGAAACTTGCACAGGTGAATCAGAGAGAACAGTGTCAACTACATATTCTTGGAAATGAAGTAATGGAACAAAACAAAGTCTTATTTCAAAACCTTTTTAGTAACCCACAAATTATATCAAATGCACTAAGTCCAAGTCATTAGAGTGGATCAGCCTTACTTGTGTGACATATTCAGCTGCTCAACAAACTCAACCCGTCATTTCAGGTAAGAACAACATCTGTGTTCAAGTTAGCAGATAAGGTAGCTTCATTCAAAGCCAAACTGGAATCATGGGGACAATGAGTGAACATTGGGGTTTTTGACATGTTTCAAACATTAACAGAGCTATTGACAGTGACTGAGCCAGGGCCTTCTTCCTCCCAGCATTACAACCACCTATCTTAGCTTTTCAAAGAGTTTGAGTATTACTCCCCTACCACAAAAGATACACAAACTGGGAAAGAAATGCTCTGCAACCCATTTGTGAATAAACCTATACATCACCTCCGTCCATGCTGTACGAGGATCCAGTGCTTGAGGCTGCAAATGACTGTGACCTTAGAAGTATGTCTGACACAACTTCAAATCTATACCTTCTGGATTAAAGCCAAGGCAGAATACCCTGACAATGCCAAAAAAGCACTGAATAGCCTGCTTCCATTTACAAACTCTTATCTTTAAAAAGCAAAGTTTTCTGTAGTGACAATAACCAAAATTTGAACACAGAGCAGACCGGATATAAGTAACACCTTTTGGATATCACTGTCTCCCATCAGCCCAAAATGGAACCGTCCAGTTGCAGGAAAACAAAACAAGGGCTTCCGATAATTCTGTATTACAGTTAGTTTTATAATTAATTCCTTATATATTACAGTGCAATTATAATAGAAATAAAGTACACACTAACTTTAATGTGCTTGAATCATCCCAAAACCACATCCCTACCTCCAGTCCATGAAAAAATTGTATTCTACGAAGGAACTAAAATGAGAGCCTTAGATTTCAAAAAATTGTTTGGTCCTTGGTGCCAAAAATTTTAGGACAACTGACTTAAACTCATAACTATCAATTTATGATTTTTTAAATATACAAATAATATATATAATCCAGGGAAAGCAATTATTTTCTTAAAGATTGGCAGATAAAATGACATGTATATGTCAAGTACAACATGATTGTTCTAAGTATAGATATATTTTGGAATGCTTAATGTTGCTCATCAACAAATGCATTATCTCTCATGTCATTTTTGTGGTATGAAACTTAACATCTACTCTGCCTTTTTCAAGAGTACAATACAGTAATATCATTAAGTGTAGTGGCCAGGCCGTACAACAGATCTCTCGAACTTATTCCTCCTCTGTAACTGTCACTACATATTCTTTGTTAGTCAAAGAATGTATGACAGTGGCTTTAAAAGGTGGTCTCTCTCCCAGGTAAGATATTCTTTCAAATAATATTTCTATTCCTTTAAAACAGGTTGTTATTATTAATAAGGAACGTAGGTTTGGTATTTTTAAATGTTATCAATACCTTACTAAAGAGAAATAATATTCAAATTTAATATCTAAATCTTAATGTTCTAGGAGGTGCCTGAAATTCTTGTTCCCATTTAGAAAACACACAGGCTCCAGACTTGCCTTCTTCTTGTGGTTACTAATTTGCCCTATCAGCTTTGCCAAGTAACTTAATGTCTATGCAAATTCCATTAATAAAATAAGTACAGTAATTCACGCTAATTACTTACCTTAGAGGTGGATAAAAAGATAAATTGGTAAAATCAAATTAATATACACTTGAAAAGTATTTGGTCTTTTTATTTTGTCTAATACATCGACTCCTCCATCAACTGGTGATACATTTTTATGTGTGCATTAATGGGAAAGACTGCTGAGTGTAAAACATGTTCAAGATACTCAGACAAATCTCTTTCATAATCACTAAGACCTATTTCTATTCATTTGTTTTGAACCTAAATTAGAATTGAAATTCCTAATAATGACAACCTCAATAAGTTATATTTGGAATACTTAATGTAATCCGACCTGAATTATAGCAGAAAAAGTAAAAATGCACCCACACATTAAATTTATAGTTATTTTCATCATGGAACTAAAATGAGATCCTTAGAATTATGTGAACCACCGCACTCTGGTGAAAAAAGGAACTTAAGTATACAGAGCAAATAGCAGTGTTTCAGTGAGTGTATGTGCCCACGTGTGTGTAGACAGATAGACAGTATCTGGGTAAGACTGTAAGAAACTGCCTGAAAAGTTACAAGAACCATATAGTAAGCCAATGCTGAAATTGAGAACAAAAATAAAAGAACTCAAACTTCATATACAATATTTATTTCAAATATATTCTCATTTCTTAAATATGATACTCATAAGCATATACTATAGAATTTCAATCTTCAAATTATAGTGTTGAAAAAAACAAGGTGAAAATAGGGTTACATCCATTTCTCTTTGAGATTGGAAAATAACTCTTGGCCAGGTGTGGTGGCTCATGCCTGCAATCCTAGCACTCTGGGAGGATTGCTTGACCTCAGGTTCGAGACCAGTGTGAGCAACAATGAGACTCCATCTCTACTAAAAACAGAAAAATAAGCCTGGTGTTATGGTGGATGCCTATAGTCTAAGCTACACGGGAAGCTAACACAGGAGGATTGCTTGAGCCCCGGAATTTGAGGTTGCATGAAGCTAGGCGGACACCATGGTACTCTAGCCTGGGACTCACACAGACACACACATATATATACATATACATACATATTATATAGATAGAAAAAAGCTCTTATACTGTCTTCAACTGCTATATTCTTAAAGAAGCAACACTTAATCCTTGAATACCAAAATGTCTTAAAATTATGAGTAATTTCCAAGAGCAGGAAGGGGAGCAAAGGACCACGTATTTTTTCCTCTAAATACTTATGAAGAACACACACTTTTCTTAACCTAGCTATTTCTAGTATGATTTTAGTGGAAAGGCAGCATCATCTATTGGTTAGACTACAGATGTATAACAGGAACTAAACTTCCTGGAGTTCAAATCCTGACTCACTTCCAGTCATGTGACCCCAGAGCAATTACTGTGTTTCAGTTTCTTTGACTGCAACATGAGGTGACTACATTTCCTGTATCACTTCCCCTCTGCACTACCTGGGGTTATATTATTTTTACCTTTATAAATTTCCAAACAAATGATCCCTCTCCACTTTCATTAAATTTTTAAATAAAATAAACCTTTCCAATATTTAAGCACAAGTATGCTTAATAAACTATGACCTTTATTAACAAAAGCTAAAATATGAGATGCTTTTTCTGCCTATCACAGTGAGCTCTCTTTGACAGACATTATAGCTAGAACTGGGCTTAAACAGCTCCCGACCTCTGAAACAGTTAATAAATATAATCTGACTCTAGAGCTTTATTTATGGGATAATGTCAGGATCTATTTCTTGACCCTAGTGATTTCAACTAGTTTGTGTAAGTCACTATATACATATATAGTGCCATATATATATATATATAATATATATAGTGCATCAAGGACAATCTAAGATTGGTGACAATAGCTGTAAAATATATTAGAAAGCTCAGCACCGGGTACAGTGGCTTATGCCTATATCTTAGTATTCTGGGAGTTCAAAGGAGATGAACTACCTGAGCTCAAAAGTTTGAGACCAGCCTTGCCCAGAGTGAGACCCCATCTCTAAAGTCAGCCAGGCGTTCTGGTGGGCACCTGTAGTTCCAGCTACTCTGGAGACAGAGGCAAGAGGATTGTTTTCACCCCAGAGTCTGAGGTTGCTATGAGCTATGATGCCACAGCACTCTATCTAGGGTGACTAATTGGGACTCTGTCTCATTAGAAGAAAAGAAGAAGAAAAAAGAAAGAAAGCTGAGTATGATGGAGCCATGGAGGTGCTGGAGAATGGGACAGTGTTGTTGATTAACCAGCAAGAGGGAGATGGAGGCAGACAAAGCCTAACTCAACCACTTTTGCTAAAATACTCCCCCATTTTCTCTCTGACTTAAATCTCTGATTTCAGGGCTCATTTCTAGGAGCAAAGGACAGGTGGACAAGCCAATCTATGGATTCACAAAAATGAAGATGAAGCTAGTGTGTGTGAAGTATATGAAACAGAATTCCATGTCACTAAGGTTATTATACTACTTTTCTTTTTATCCCTAAGATCCACTTCTGTTACATTTGACGTAGGTTTTCTAATAAGAAAAAATAGCATACGTAGTAGACACAGAGGTAGTTTTCTTTTTTTCTTTAATTTCTTTACCCTCTGCATATTTTCTGTGGGAATTTTGTCACGTTAGGTAGATTCACGTTATCTCTTCTGAAGGAATTAGCAATTCGTTTTAGTATGAGAAGGGAAAAGATTTCCTGATCCAGCTGCTGCTCCGAATAATCTATATGTAAGGAGAGGAAAAAGTTTTTGTAGAACCCATAATTAACTAAGTTCTAAGAGCTTCTGGCATTTTTTTCTATCCTGATCTTTTTCTGTGGGGATAGGGGAGATTATCAATCAATCTTCTCAGAGAATGTATTTGTATTTTTTAGGTTCTTACCTTTCCAGAGTATAACGAAATGATGGTAGGGAGAGGGGAGGAGTTAATGTCCTAGCCACCTAAACAACCTCAA
Source organism: Perodicticus potto (assembly GCA_963574655.1). Lineage (NCBI taxonomy): Eukaryota > Metazoa > Chordata > Mammalia > Primates > Lorisidae > Perodicticus > Perodicticus potto. The sequence goes on from CAUYRH010052755.1 coordinate 7,671, forward strand.
ACAGAACAATGGAAACAGTAATCATTATTTTAAATTCTCTTCTTGGCCACTCCAAAGTAGTCCATGAACCCCCATCAGATTATTTCTCTTGCCAACTTTCTTTGCTTGTTCTCCGGCCACCTCTCTCTAATTCTCAGTGGCAAAACAAGTTCATTCACTTGTCTCACTTAGAGGAATTTAAGATTCCTGTTGATGCACATTCCCTCATTCAAGAATTTCTTTTTCTAATAAAAGAAGTTATCTTTGTAAAATCATTTTCCTATTCTGAGGCATCTACTTTGATTCCAATTCTTCAGTTTCATAAATAAGGCTGAGATGAAAATCCTCGTCTATAAATCTTGACCCATCTTTTCTTTCCTTGCCATTGCTCTTAAATTTAAATTCATAAAAGTGGGCTCGGAGCCTGTGGCTCAACGGGCTAAAGCTCCAGCCATGTACACCGGAGCTGGCAGGTTCGAATCCAGCCCAGGCCCTCCAAACAACAAAGACAGCTACAACCAAAAAATGGCTGGGCGTTGTGGTGGGCGCCTGTAGTCCCAGCTACTTGGGAGGTGGAGGCAGGAGACTCACTTGAGCCCAGGAATTGGAGGTTGCTGTGAGCTGTGATGCCACAGCCCTCTATCCAGGGTGACAGCTTGTGGCTCTGTCTCAAAACAACAACAACAACAAAAAAAAAAAACAAATAAATTCATAAAAGTGGAATGAATGGATTCAAGTGTATCAACATTTTTCAACATTCTGCTTAATTGCTTTCTAGAACACTTTGTATCTTCAAAAGAAATGTTTGCTGCAAGGGCATCTTCTAAGGCATGATATATCAATCTGACGCCATCAAATATATAGAAAATATAGTTAAATGTGATAAGAAAAAGTTCTATTACATGTTTAATAACTCAGAAAATCAACAGATATATACACTTCACTCCATAAAATTGTAAACTCTTCCAAAAACATTAAGCGTTGAATAATACAAGCTGGGATAAAGAAACTTCCTTCTTTTCATATGAAAAGCCATCTGTAGTCCTTACTCAAAATTTCAACCCTCTTTAAACTGCTTTTAGATTTTTCCACTCAAAGAGAAGTTTCTGAGATCTGGACAATATTAGAAGACTGTGCATGTGTTTGGGGCTTCAAGATCTGTTCACACCTTCAGTAAAACCAGTTGCACCTGCTTTTGGATCAGCCTCATTGAGTGTAGTAAAAGCTCCTTCTACACCTGAGCCTGCCATTCTCTCCCTCACCCCCCCACCTAACTGCCCAAGTAACCTTGTGTCAGGGCATTTATCATTTGCATAATAAGGTACGTAAGCAGTGACTGGAAAACAGGTATTTTATTTCACAGTTACCCATTGACCAAAGTGTGCATGAATCTTCAGAAGCAAATCACAAAAAGGAAATAGTACAGAGTGAAAAAAACTTAAGGGCTGAAGTCCATCTTGTTTTTGAAATAGTAATAAACATAATTTAAAGACAACTTGGATATACTACAACATATGTACGTAGTATAAAAATAACTTAGACATAACAAAAGCATAAGCTACAATCATTCCAAATTAAGAACAGCTAACAGAGATAAATGAAAAATATCTAATTTGCATAAACTATTGCCTACCTTTGCAGTGGAATAGAATAATTTTTATTTAAGTCAGAAGTTGAGAGCAACTTCATTCAACAGGATAATCTTGGGCTTGGACAATAAATAGATCATTGAAAAATATATTAAATATAAAATCAGTAGTTTTGCGTTAGTTTTACACATACCATTCAAGTCTGCTGGATTCTGACACGTATAAAGCAGAGCTTCCAACCCAGCTAGTGGCTCACTTGGACAATGGGACTCATGTCACAATGAGTGTTGTGTGTGGGTTGTGGGGTATACACAGATCATAATCCTTTAGAATTAAGGTATCAAACTTCTGGTAATAACTCCTATTCAATAATGTCATGTTATGAGTCAGATTCTCACAGTCTAAGCAAATAATCTATTGTCACAGAAAATACCACAAAGACTTATAATGCACACTCTGGCATAGAATTATAATAACTTTTATGACATAGCAGTAAATACCTATATTCTTGATGTTGTATCATGATTAAAGAAGGAAAACATACTAACATAACCTTATGAAAATAATGCCTTCACTAAGATGTTCTAATAATAACAAAACTAGATGCATACAAAGTAGTAATCTATTAGCTTTATCGGTGGATTCATAATTTTTTAATTATTTAAAATATACCAGCTTTATCAAAAGGTCTCTAAACCATATTATTTATATGGAGGGAGAACTATTGAATGTTGAATTTTGAAATAGGAGTATTATTATAATATAGAAACTACATTGATATTATTATAATATTGAAACTACATTGATAGCTTTCACTGCTTTTTGACACTCTGGTTGTACAAATTTAAATGTCAACAACTAATTATGAATAATCTGCTATTGATTTTTCTCTGTGTAAAACTACCAGGTCCTGGCAGCAATTTCTACCTCTACTTGCTTCGCAAATACACAAACACAAGATCTGTCGAACAGTAATTTAACTAATTTCTACAGATAAATATTAAAGAATACCAGAAATTCCAAGTTCTGAAGTACTGCTAAAAACAAATATTTAATAAAGCTAAGAAAGGGATAAATTACAGTAAAATACGAATTTACCATGATAGAACTCCCAGTATTTGAAGAAACATTTTAAGTTAAAGTTACAAGGGATCTATTACAATTTATATTTTGTGCTGCTAAATTTTTAAAGGCATATGATCATTAAATACAATATTTTTAGAGTAAGATAAAATATTTAATGAAAAATCCACTTAGAAGTCCTATGCTCCGAGTAAAACCTCATTCGCTTGGGATTTTTAGTTTTCATTTTCAAAAAGAGTTTTAATATTCAAATGCATAAAACTAAAGTTGCTTAGAAATAGAGATCTCCGTAAAAGTCATCTGTCTTAATTCTTATTTGTTTCAGACAGTCATGATGATAAATCAAAATAAATGCCGATTTCCCATGTGTAACTGAAACTTCTCACACTTACTTGTAAAATGTGTGTTATTTCCCTTCATTTAATATTTTCTGCATTATGTTTTAATTTCAGACACCCCTCTGCAGTTTTATAACACTGTCCTTTGTCAAGGTGTGGAAGATCTAATGTAGCTTCCAGGAGTCACACCACTCATAGCTAACATAAGCTCATAAACAATATATGGAATGAATATATATTCTTCATATCTCTGTATATTAATTCCTGGATCGTGAAAGGCAGTACTTTTCATCTCTGTAAATAATTCATAGAGCAGCTAAATACATATTACTTTGATATATAAATTAATGTTTTAATTATTTCGTGACATATAAATAGACTCAATAGCTGTTTCTTAACTTCTCAGAAATTGGGACAGTAACTTATCTTTGCACTTCCTGTGCCCAGGGCAGTGAAGAAACATCACAGGTGGGTGTCCAAATACTTAATTTAGTTTTTGGATGAATATATATTTTCTCTAGAACCAGTTTGAGAACTCTCGGATATTGTCTAAGAATAAACCACAGGGATTAACAACTGAATTATTTATACCTCAGGAATAAAAATAAAAGTGAATAAACAAAAATCCTAAAGGTAACTATAGATATATTGCAATAAAGAAATATTTTAGACCTTTATAATAGAAACACATAAAGGACTTTATCTGAGTTAAAGGCTCGGTGGCATTTTTAGAAAAAATATTTAGCTTTAATAAACCTATTAAAATTTAGAATACACACCTTTAAAATAAATTGTTAAATTTTAATTCCACATTTCTGGTTAATAAGGGTTCTTGAAAAATTAAAAAAAAAAAAAAAAAAACAATGCTTCCATAAATAGATTTCTGGCCACAAACTAGTATATAGTATAAACATTCTAACATGTGTAATTTTCATTAACCAAAATAGCAGATTGTGATTTTAATAGCTTGGGTAAAATACATTTTGTAATCTATAAAGTGAAGTTATTGTACTATAAACTGTAAGACAATAAGTTATTGCACTTAAGTACCTTTTTGCTCTAATATAGCATCATAAAAAACAATAAAATTGGAGCATATTAATACGTATTTATTTTTAAACCATGTTAAGCAAAATGCTACACTAATAGTATGCACTTCTAAAGTGTTATTGTTTCTTTTTCACATAAAAATTATGATCTCTGTCTGACCATCCCCTCATTAAACTGAACATGTAAAATAACCAAGGTGGCAGTGATGCTCCATTATTAAAGGTTCTAGTCTTCCAAAATTTCCCCAGGTATTCCAATCTTTGTTTCTTGTTGCAGCTTTATGCTGATTGCTAACAAGTGGACCAATACAGAGTTTATTTTATTTCAAAACTGATACAACTCTCTTATGATTTTGTACCATGCAGTCTGTTTGCTCAGCTATTTCTCATCGCACTTAATAACAACTAGCAGTTATTTTCACTTGCCTTCACAAGATACAATATTATTTTAGTATACTTTGACTTGAGAGGAAAAGTCGAAGGAATTTTCAATATGTTAAAAGAGTTTTAGCTATGATTTGTCATCACCAGTCAAAAAACACTTCTATACTTGTAGAGATCAAGGGTCCTAGACCAGAGTATTGTTTACATATATAACCAGAAATAAACCTTAACCAACAGTTTTATTATAAAAATAGTGCCAAGATTTCTTCCTACCTCAATTTTTCTTAAGTCTTTGGTATGCTTATAGATACTTAGCTACTGCATTATATAATATTTAAAAATCAATTCCGGTTATATATAAATTCTTAGAGAAATTTCTTTATTGCCTCCACATAATTAAATTTCCTAACTACACATTTAATTGCAGTCGCATTTAGCAATATTAAAGAGTTACAGCAGAGCAATACATCTCTGTTTAAAGTAAAAATTAAGGCTTCATTAAGACATAAGTCAATTTGGGGGCAATCATTTCAATTATTCTTAGATAATTCTTAATTAGAATACATATTAACACAATGTCTTTTTAATTCCCAATACAAAAAATATTTGTCTTTATTGTTAAACACCTTGCTTAAAATACACTAATTATGACTACCACGGTTAGGCACAAATGTCTATGCATTTTTTTAAATAATGGGTATTTTTCTATTAAAAGCAAGTGTTTTTCCTTATTCTAGATGTTATACTTTACGTATCATCTAAAAATGTGTTTCTCTTCGCAATGCTTATGCACAACAAAAATGCGAATAGCATAACACAGTACAGGCACGTGAAAGAATGTTTGCTCTACTGTTACTAGTAAATTCACATCACAAATTATACGTGAGGTCTGTCCAGAAAGGATCCCGCTATGTAATATGACAAATAGTATTATTAGTAGTTAGATCCTTCCAGACAGACCTCATATATAAATATTTTTGTATAATGCTTGCTTTTTCTCAGATGCAGCTATCCACAAATACACCCAACCCTATGAGAACAAAATAATAGAATATGAATTTCTATCTCCCTAATATCCATTTCCCAAGGAGATGTTATCACATATATCCTATGATAAAAATGTAAATATGACTTTTTCTGCCTTAAGTTGTGAAATGAAACCAGAGTAAGAGCAATGAGTTTTTAATTATATCCACCAAATACAGGTCACCAAATAGCCCAAAAGCTGGAAGACTCAGCAGTGTCCTCGAAAAGTAGCTGAGTATATTTTTCAAGACTTAAACTGAAAACACACTTTCATCCCAACTTTTTTCACCCAAAGCTCATTTAAAACATATGGTCACTGCTATTTGAAACTGAAAACTTAACATTATGAACAGGAAATTATAGTTCTCAATAATTAATCTACAATAATAAACACATCAGAATAGGCTACATATATTTTGAACAAAAGCACAAACTCACATAACGGTGCATAAAAGCCATTCAATATATAAAATATTTATTTTGTGTACAATGGATATGTTTGTAAAATGCATTTTTGGACATTTCCTTTTTATATAATTAAGCAGAACACTTAATGATCCATAAAATTAACACTAGAAAGATCCCTGTGAAGCAACTTACAAATAAAACACGTAAAAAGAATAACAAATTATTCCCCTCCCTTTCTCCCATGCAATCTCATTTACTTAAAAATTCTTCATCTCAAAAAATTAAGTAATCAAAAAGCAAAAGTCAAATACTTAAAAGTATACAACACAATGTACCAAACTGAGATGATAGAGCAGAGAATGTGTCTGATAATCTTCATGTGTTATCAATACCGAGCATAATGCCTGACAAATTTAATACGTGCTTGATGAGTGACTTACTTTCTCAACAATGAGATAAAATTCACTAAAATAAGAGATACTATTTCCAACTAGATGGTCTATATTTTGTGAGGTTAATTAATAACTGGTATATATTACCATATGACAAATATGTTTTTAAAGCTTTTCTATTTGATTATAAATTTGGTTTCAAGCAAACGAAATTTTTCCTGCCAGATCTGGAAATGGACTGGAAACTCTTCACAGGATCTTACATTCTTGGAGGCAAAGTTCTCCCTGAACTTTATTTACGGCAAGCACACTTCCTAACCTCTAGCACGCCTTTACTTGGTATCTGTTTAAATAAACAGATCATATAGTTTTAGAATATTTTTATTTGAAAATTAAAGCTATATATTCTATAAGAAGTCATATTGTTTATTGAAAGGGAATAACTGTTAAGTAGTATTTTCCAGAACATTCTTACGCACTAGGATTTAGAATCGTAAGATTTACCACATTTCAGCATACATTTAAACGTATTTAGAAATGGTTAAATGAAGTGTCTCCAGAGTATGAATTTTCTAAATTTATACTGAATATATAGGTGTGTTGCTTAAGTTAGGAATTTTTATGCTTTTCTACATTTAATAATTATTTTCATATAGTATTATTAAAAAGCAATTCAATGGGTAATTGGCTGGTCAGGGGAATTTTAAACTGCATGAAATTTACTGCTATTTAGTTAAAAGAGTAACACTTTCTTCCCTCATTCCTGTCCTATAGAATATTTCATATCCTAAAATCTTATTTTCTGGGTCTTTCTGAATATTTGCTTCTCTTTAAACAAAATATATAGAGAAGAGAAGCATAATGGAAAATGTATAAAAATGCAGTTTCATGCAGAATTTTTGTTTTCCATAACAGTAATTTAATCCTACCAGAAATGCATAAAACTGGTACACATGCCACACCCTCAAACACTGCTCTCTGTTAACCAAAAACTAGACTCTGTTTGGCTGAGTAACTTGATTTCTAAAGATTGTCTCCCTTCTGTGTTATCATCACTATGAGAAAAATAACTTACAGGGTGGCTGTAACGATTTAAATCACATGCAAACTTTACGGCCACCCTGTGTAAGGAAAGTTATCATTGTCCGAAATGGGTCAAGTTGCATTTGTTGATCCAATATGAGTTTACATTATGTTCAATGGTTTGAAATAGCAAAATCATCCTATTACAGTTCTTTTAAATTATAGTTTGAACTGAATAAAGTGTGAAATGGACATCTCATCCTGATTACAATTTTTTGCTCTCCTTTCCCATCAATTATCAGTATTTATATATCAAGATCATTTTAATAGGGAATAATAAAAAATTTATTTGGGCTTTTGCAGTTCTTTGTAAGAAGAAGATGGTCCCACAAATTCTACATTTAAAACATGGTATTTGAAATCTAATTTCTCCATCTCCACTGCCACTACTCCAGGCAAGGACATCCTTCTCCTGGCCTACTACGACAAACTCTATTCTTGCCATTTCAGTTAGCTCTTTGCTCACGGGCCACAGTCATCTTAAAATGGAAATTGGTTCATTTTATTTGGGTGGCCTGAAATTCCCAAAAGCTTCACACTTTACATGAAATGATATGCAAACTCAGCTCCTTCTCATGGTCTTTTTCTACTTTATAGACTCTAGCTCCTGATGAGCTTTCAGACCTCCCTCTCTGCCACTCTCCTGGCTCAGTAAATTCTGTTCCAGCCACACTGAACTCAGTTTTTCAAACATGTCAAGCTCATTTCTCTTCAAGGCCATTTTTCAGGTAGTTCCCAATACCTATAACGCACTTCTTCCCACACTGTGCAATTAGCTCTTTCCCTTTACTGAAGATAAAGAAAGCTTAAATACCCCTTTCACAAACAAGCCTTTCCAACTGTCCCAACTAAAACAGGTTTTTCATTCTTTCAGCGCGTTTGTTGCTTCCTCCAAAAAATTCCTAAACCTTTATTGTTTTATTTACTAACCAAAACTACCTGAGGGCACAGATTACGACGGTCTTACTTCTTTTTAATCCAGAATTTAAATTTTCGGTTGTAGAAAATAGTAAGGCAAGGGCATAAGTAATTCATTTTAATGTTAGTATGATGAAATTGAAAGTTGCACAGAAAGATGCAGCTATGTAAGCAATTTAATCCATCAGTATGAGTTTAGCTTGATTACATGACTGACAATGTACAGTGGGCAAAGTCAGCCTCCTTTGACAACTTAACTATACATAGTAATCTCCGAGAAGTGTTTGGTGAAGGGCACAATGAAGAAATTTCCGTTACTCTTTGCCTTTGGGGAAAGCAGGATCTATTCTGTCACCATTTGGGACAAATGAAACATACAGTCGAAAATATTTGTGTATGCAAGAGAGGAGGAGAGGGATACTTAGGCTGTGACAGGGAGAGAGGGCCGGTAGAGGACAATACAGGAGATCTATGAGGCCTTTTGCATTTAAGTCCTTTATCCCATGAATGATTAATGAAGAAACAAAATAAAAGGCTTACCACTCCAAAATTTTTCTAACATTTATTTGCAATATAACAGTAACACAAAAGTGAAAAGATGTAATTTAGTCATTAATTTCTCTTGTACTATTAGGTATATATTTTCCCTCTTTGAGAAGTCATTTTCCTGTTATTCATGTGCACCATGCTATCTTACATACTATGTGATATTTCTGTATTATCAGACCATATTATACTATAATAAAGCTCTTACATCCTTCTAAGTTACATCTGAATTGAAGAAGAGATTCTTAATAAACACTGTACAATTTTTGTACAAGAACATATTTTTAGATAGCGTCTTATCTCAAACCTAGAACAAGCAATACATAGATAGTCCCTCCCGGATCTGCATAAAAATGATATTTTATTTTTCTACTTGGGTTTTAATCGTAATAGCTACGTATACAATGACTTATTTTATCTTGTAAATGTTCAGTAAAATTATATGTTGTATTTATACTTATGTATAACAAGAAGGCATGTGACAACAATCTTTTGTTTTCTGGTTTTTTGTTTGTTTGTTTGTTGCAGTTTTTGGCCAGGGTTGGGTTTAAACTCGCCACCTCCGGCACATGGGGCCAGCGCCCTTACTCCTTTGAGTCACAGGTGTCGCCCTGACAACAATCTTTTGTACTTTTACAACTGCAAAGAGTTTATTCCTGAAAACTAACTTCATCTAAATGAAGGGTCTTTCAGACATATTCGTTGTAAGTAATCCAATTTTCTTAACTTAAAAAAAACTTATCAAATTTTTAAATATTTTCAGTAAAGTTCACTCTTGGGCATTCTAAAATATTTTTCCCAATTTCTCCATTTCTGTAAGAATGATATTCATTCTAACAGTTTGTAAATAATATTTACGGAAGTTCAACTAATTTTAGGCCATGAATACTGTTAAGCAGTATATTTTTCTGCTTGGATATGTTTACTTGTATTTCCATACAACTCAGCAGATTTTGCAATTTACTCACATTAATAAGCTCAGTGAAACTAACTCTATCGCTTTGCTTGTGCATTTTATTTGTGACTAAACTGCCTGGGAAGGAAATTGATTCACACAGCATTTGTAATAAGTTGATTAGACTCATCCATATCACATGTTGACTTAATCATTTGAGTATGCAATAGATTATTTTTTTAAATGAGCCACATCCTAAAAGATGCATCAGTTCTCTTAGGCTATAGAGTCCTATTTGCTGTGGAGTAATCATGGAATAAAGGGACTTCTGGTGACTACGAGCCACTGTAACTGATATACATTACATGGTTAACTTATACATAAAGCAAGACTGTGTTTTATTTTCACTCGTGTGTCTAGTGGAGGAATGAAAAATTATATATTGAGAAGTTAAAATCATTGTTTTAAATAAAAACTACCAATACCTAATTAATACTGGGGCTTTAAATACAGGGGAAATTTATGGAATATGAGAAAGATTTGAACACAATTCATGTTTCCATTTACTTCATCAGATAAAGTGATCTAGGAAGTACCTTTACTTCCTGGTCATTTCAAGGAGGTTTGTGTAACAGGAAGAAAGTCAAATTGATTTATTTCGTCTTCACAGTGCATGCCTTCAGAGGCAGTTAAAAGACAAGAGATCCTTTCTATGTGAAAGTAACTCTTAGGATCATGTTAAAATAATTAGGTAGTTCTTTTTTTTGTCATTGTCATCATTTTACCTTGCCTATTGGCACATGAAGTGGGGGGAGAGTGAATCCATTATTTTTAGCCATAAAGTATTTTACACAATTTGATAAAAATAGCTACATAACATTAAAATTTTATTTTCTGAATGTTTCCCTAATCCAGAAGGAAAGTTACATAAAAATGAAATTTGACCCTCCATAAAATAACAAGTTTCAAAAATAAAATATTAATTACATTATCCCTTAAAGGGAAAATTACTAAGAAGATGAAAACTTTTATAAATTATACATCAATCAATATTTATTTTTATGGATATAAAAGTCGAATGTATATTTTACTTTAAATTTTCCATATTGTATACATATAATTATATAAATCCCATGTTTTCCATGTTTAAAATTTGATATCATCTAGTTATAAACTTCACTTTTTTGCTTTATAAGTCTCCGAAATGTTTATTAGAGTAACATTTAGAAGGTTGGTATTTATTAAGCATGAGTGTGATAATTACATATATCATCTAGTTATAAACTTCATCTAGTTATAAACTTTTTTACATATATCATCTAGTTATAAACTTCACTTTTTTGCTTTATAAGTCTCCGAAATGTTTATTAGAGTAACATTTAGAAGGTTGGTATTTATTAAGCATGAGTGTGATAATTTTAATATTTGGAAGTTATTTCAATTTTATTAGGAAAAATTTATGATCACTCTTACTTTAAGCAGTAAAAAGCATCTTATAAAAATTTATTTGTGCCTAAGGACAAAGTCTGATCATACTTTCTCTATAATTTCTTTTGAAGAATTCTCCCAAATTTTGCCCAATTTAACCTTTACCTACTATTTTACCCAAGTGTATTCTTACTCACAGCCTGTATTTTTAATATATAAACACAAATTCAAAATAAGAGTTTTAGGAAACAATTGGTAATGCTTCTAGTTAACTGAGGGGAAAACTAAGTAATATTCACCTAGTTAAGCCCATTAATAAAAACAAACTACATATCCTTGACGTATGTTTGAAGTAAAATCTCTTTAGTCTGGCTGGGGAAATCATGAGATAAACAAATAAAAATTATCACCAAAGATTAACAAATAGTACCTCTATGCACTTAAACTTAATATGAATATCTAAAAGGTCATACTTCAACAGGACAACACTGTGGCAGAATGGCACTTCGGTCATTTTGAGATTCATATACGTGTTTCATTTATGTTACTATCTCCAAGTTCTGGGGTGGTTTCTGATGTATCACAGGGACTTCAATAAATAAATACTGCTTTAGGAAAATTATTGAATAGTTGTGGCAAACTTCTTTAGTATCCCTCGCTAATATGAAGTACAATATAAATAACTGACTGCCCAATTATTAAAAATTGCCTTCTCTCCTTAAAATAAAAACGGTCAAGAAAATAAAGACATGTTTTTGAAACCATCTCCTATTTTCACAGAGATAAAGTAACTACCTCTTTGATATATTATTCCAATTGAACTTGAAAACAAATGAGAGCTGTGTTGTGAAGGTATACATCACCAGCAAAGTATAGCACCATAACTGAAACTTATTAGGTGATAGACCTTCAAAGTTATGAGGGCTGTGTCTGGTTACCAAATTCACCCATGTATTTGTGATTGCACTCTGTCAGGCAAAGAAATAAAAAGAAAAACAAGGAATAATTAGGAAAATCTAGCAAAAGTACCCCTCATATACAGGAGAACTTAACACTGATTCTGAACACTTTACATTTTGCTATAAAATGCCCGTGTATATTTATGACAGAAAGCTGTGTTCTTGTGTTGTTTACTTGCCTTCTCTTAAACTCCCTCTCACACAAAAAGCGCACACTTTTAGGGCATGTGACCACCATTTTACACCTGCAAATTCTTTTGAGCCCCATAGTCCTTCCATGTTAACTGGCAAATATACTTGACGGTACTGTCATATATTTGAAGTCTTTAGAACTGTGTGCTATAACAGGAGACATATTGGTGGTCCTCACAGTACCAGGACAGCATCAAGCCAGGCACACGCTGGGAAACTTTTACGGTTGTCTGAGGTTCACTCTAAGACTATTTAGAATAGGCAGGTGATAGTTTTATAGATCTTTACTCATAGCAGAAGTCCAATCAGATAACAGTTCATAAAAATTGTTTGACTAGAAGGGAAAAAAGTGTTCAAATAGCCTAAGTGCTTCCCATCGCCTTTCACACACCGTTCACTTTCACTTTACCGTTTTACCCATGGAAACAAAATCCTTCAAGAAATCTCTCAGTGACTTGACTTTTTGAATAGGTATTCACCACTTGGAAGTCACTTTTAATGCTATGTACTCCTGGCCTTCAAGAAAGAGAAACCACAACGCAGGTCTGTGGGCATCTGGTCTGGGAGTATTTAGAAGCAGTCTATAGTCGCTGGTCTGGATGGTAGACGGTGTAGGAGGGCTGAGGCTAGGCGAGGGAGGCACAGAGTTACAGGAGGCGAAAGGCTGATAAATGGTCACAAGATACAGCTGGAGCAATATGCCTTTCAAGACGGAACGTGGCAGAATCCACACTTTACCCTGCCATGAGCGACCGCCAAGAGCCAGAAGTCTCCATTAAGTCTGTGCCACCGCGCCTGACCTCCGCTGGAGACAGCGCAGCCGAGAGCGGTCCCGCGGCCGCCAGCGGAGGGACCCAAGTGCTGCTGACGCTCAAGCCACCGTTTAAAGACATTTGGAAACAAAAAAGATCGTAGGTTTGGGGGCCCCAGTCCCGAGCAGTGTAGACAAGGGTGCTCTGGTTGAGGGGACACCCTTGACCCTCTCATGTGGCGAACCTGGAGAATCTGACCCCAAACGAAGTTACCTGCGGGAGGCGACCAGTGCACGGGTCCCGAAAGCACCCTCCACCTTCCTGCCCCTCCCGCGTTTCCAGCGGGTCCCTTACCTTGGTTGTTGGAGACGGAGACGTGACTGCAGTCGCCTGGCCAAGCTGTCAGCAGAGGCAAGAAGACACCAAATTGCAAAAGAAATTCCCGGACTTCGCAGCCCCCCATGGCTCTCCCTAGTTCTCTTCTGTTTAAAGGTAAGTGGCAACAGCGCTGGCAGGTGTTCTGGATAGAATCCGGCTGCTCGCCCGCGTCTTCTTCCTCCTCCTCTTCCTCCTCCACCCGGCCCGCAGGGGGTGACCCGGGGCGCCCCCCGCGTGAGGTCCCGGGGGCAGGGCACGAGGGTCCAGGCTGCCCAGGTGCAAGTTCAGCTGCTTCAGAGGAGGATGCTGCCTGCGGTGCCAGGGAGCTCCTGGAAACTGGAGGCGAGCGGAATCGCATCCACCACAGTGTCCCGCTCGCGCGAGGACTATACACTTGGGCCCGAGAGAGCGCGCGCGCAGGAGCGAGCTCGGGCTGTGGTTTGGGGGAGGGGAGCACGGGGCGGGGGAGAGCGCCTCACGGCGAGGCCGGGGGCGGGGAGGGACCGCCAGGTGGGGCGGACAGTTCCCGCGGCCCGAGCGCCTTTCCGGACTGAAGTGGTCACTCGCAGAGCCGAAAGCAGGGGCGGTGCAGCAGCCGTGGAGAGGCGGGGGGTCGCGGGAACTTTCCTTCGGCGGATTCGAGGGGGCTGGGCGAGTGAAGCAGCTCCGCGGGGCTGCGAGTGGCCCGAGAGAGTACCGCGGAGGGAGCCCTCAGCCCCTTGCCCGAGCGGCTTTGGCAATGGCTCTCACCGCGGACACCTCCAATTCGGGGCTTCGGCGCCGCGCCGCGGCCGTGACAGCCGCTTTCCCGACATGTCTGGGGTCGCACTTTGTCCCCGGAGCACTTACACCCCCATTTCAGAGTACCAGCGCTGAGTGTTTTAAGAGTGGTCAGCCCCTGACTCCGCCTCCCCCTCACTCATCCGCGTTCCTCCTCTGGAGGCGGTGAGCGCCGCGGACCAGCGCGCGGTCTCGGAGAGCTTGGCGGCGGCGGGGAGCCGACAGCTCCACAGCGACCGTCGCCCAAACTTGCCCGCTAGGGCGAGCGCCTCGGCTTTGTGGACGCCTGCGCTGCTGCGAGTCTCAGGAAAGTGAAGGCAGGGAGGCAGCAGCGCGGGGGAGTCGTATCAAGCTAGAAATAGGCGGGCGCCCAGCACCCGGGCTCGCCGAGGTCTTCACGTCGCCGTGTGGCTGTGACTTCACGGTGGAGGTCAGGAACATCCTCGTAGCCGAGGCGCTGGGACTCTGTGGACCCCTAGCGCCCGCGGCGTGGTGGCGTCTGTCTCGAGCTCCGAGCGATCCAAGGGCCGAGTGGCGCGTGGCCACCTCCGAGGTAGAGCTGAGCGAGCTGTGGGCGCACGACTCTCCCCGCGCGAGCCGCCCCCTCGCGGCACCCACTCCTTCCCAGCGCGAGGGTCTCTCGAAAGACGCCGCGCTGGCTACTTGGTGAGATTCTGCGGCCTCCGCCCCGGCAGTCGGGCAAGGGGTCTCCACGTTCGCGGTCCCCACGACCCCGTCCCACGGCTAGGCGTTTGCGGAGAGCAGGGACTGAGCCCAGAGCCCTGCAGAGCTCGGTTACGTCCTGCAATCCCCAGGCCTGGCAGCCGAGGTTCGGATGCTGCGGGTTCAGCGCTAGGGGGGGTTAGTCGACAACAAAAATTCCTCCACTGGTGGCAGGAGGAGGTGGCCGATCAGTCGGGAACCCAAAGGAGGCAGGAATGCTGTCAGGCTAAACTTAGGCGCTCGTTAAGGTCGCGTCAAGGAAACGTTATTGCGGGGGGTCGGGATTTCTGTAATACTACATTCATTATCACCGTCATCATCTTCTTTCCTGAAGGGACGGACTTAGGCTATCACAGCCCAGTGGGGGTGAAAAATCCACCTTAAAGCTCAAAACGTTTTGAAGAAATGTGGATGGCAAGGAAGAAAAGTGAACCAAGAAGAGAAAATCTCAGTATTTTAGAGAGTAGAGGACATCTTTCAGATGGGCAGAGGGCAACGGAGGAAATGGCACAGTGGCAGGTGTTGGGAAAGCAGTAAGTGAAGGAGCAGAATCAGTGTTTGAAGCCTACAGAGTTCTGGGGGTTGGAAGACCCTTCCATTCTATGCCTTTCAGCTCCGCGATATTTGTGTCGTGTGCCATATTTGAAGGAGTTTCATTTAATGCCTTACAGTCAATTGGAAGGAACGGACTCCCGGAGCAACAGAATACCAGTACTTGTGTCGGCGAGTACTCACATTTAAAATTCTGCTGCGTGGAGAAAAATGTGCAATGCCAGTGATTTCGGAATGTGCAGGTTTCTGATTGGCGACTGTCCTTTCACTCATTGCGGATTCATACGTTGCCTCTCTTAAAGGTCCAAGCCAATCTGCAAACCACCTACAAAAAGATAACTATGTATGGAGTTTATATATCGGTACTTAAAAGAGTAATTCTGATTTTAATACTTATTTTACCACTCTCACTAATACTGGCTACACGGACATTTGCAAACTCAGTTTACAATTTACAAACTTAGTGGCAAAATATAAAGACTATATTATGACCATTGTAATATAAATCAATATGTCTACATATTGATTCTCGAAAATATTTAGTGATTCATTATAATGTTTTGATTCAAAATAATATCATTATATGCTGTCAAAGAATATATTTCTGCGACCTTTTTAATTATTTTCAGAACTGACTCATAGTGAATAAATCTATTGGCTTCATTAACTCACTAAAAGAAAAATTATATTCACGAAGACACTCTTTATAAATGCCTAAAGTATACTACCTACTGATAAATGGAAAGAATGTATAACTCTATTTTCCGTGAATATAAAGCATGTGAATCTGTATGTAAAGTTTTATTCCAAATTAACTAGACTTGAAAGGAGATTTATTTAATGGAACAACACCAAGAGGAAGTTATTTCAAAATAATCCCTAGCCTAAGAATATTTTAAAGTTTAAAATCAAGTTCTCCTGTTTTGCTCGAATGTTACATTTTAGGGAATATATTATAAATAGAGAACACCAAGACTCTTCAACTGAATTTAAACAGAATGGTTCTAATGGGGAAAAGATAGGAAGGAAGAAAAGAGAGATAAAAACAAGCACAGAGAAAAGCTAAGGCTTATTTCTAGGACTTACTTAGTTGCAAATCTGCGGCAGGATGTCTGAAACTTAAAGTTTTACTTCAAAGTAACAGGGCAGCTTGATTCACTGAGTCTCTACATACTCCCTCATACATAAAAGTCACCTACTATTCCCAATTTTTGTTTGTTTCAATAAACCATAGTCAAACTTCACATAATCTCTTAAGATGTAGACATTATATGAAATAGTTATGAGACTTGCTCAGATAATGATAATTATATTCTGATTTGGGGTTTTAAGAAAAATTATTACAAAATTTTTCTCAATATTAAAACATGCTTCCCATGTTCAGATATTGTCTGTTGCAGTCTAGGAGTTATCAAGTAAAATCATCTTTAAAAAATGAAATGAGTATTATACCTTTGACTATAGCAAGATTCCACAAGTTTTATGTTATTAATTTCAAAACATAATTGTAAAAGGAATTACCATAACCATTTCTGTGTTGTTCATTAAATATGTGTAATGTACATGCATAAAATGTATACAGGTATACACCCTGTCTATGCATATTCTTTCTAAAATATTTGTTTAGCTCCTTTTGTGCATTTCAATTCTCTTCACTTGGGGAATAGTAAATAGTGGACAACTATGTATGTGGAAAACTAACTTGTTTTATAAAGCTAGTGTTTTATTTAAAATATAGTCATTGTTATGTAAGGTAGAAGCAATTACACTTAACAGAAATGTACTTCCCTTTTGATTTTCTAGCAGAGTTGATATATTTGCTGACATATGAAAGTTTCAAAATTATAAGCTATTCAGTGAACCAGATGCAATATTCATTTGTATTTATCTTTGGTTGTCTGTTTGAATCATCTCCATATTAAGAAAGGCATTCATGTCTTATTTTTCAGAACTATAACATTCATAATTCTTTTGTATTCTCTGAAATCATTGTTTTTCATGATATATATGGCCCGGATTCAGGTAAGAGATGATTATGATTTTTGTTAAATAAAAGA
Organism: Perodicticus potto; assembly: GCA_963574655.1. NCBI lineage: Eukaryota > Metazoa > Chordata > Mammalia > Primates > Lorisidae > Perodicticus > Perodicticus potto. The sequence continues at coordinate 25,182 of CAUYRH010052755.1, forward strand.
TCCATGACACTCAAGACTAGTCTATTTTTATTTATAGTATAAGTAACAGTATTCTAAAATATTATTTGGTTTTTAAAACGATGAAAAGAGGAGAAACTTAACCTGCAATTGATTCCTTTGAGAAAAAAAGGAGGATTATAATATTTAATACGCAGCATGTTTCAAGGCTTGAGAAAGTGTTAAGTATATTATTTTGGTAGAAGAGTAAATTAATCCATTTACAGCAGCAATTTGCATTCTCTAAGGTCAAGGCAGAAGAAACATAAAAGAGTGTTTCTCTTCCAATATGTCAAAAAATTAAATCGTAAAAGATTAGATTGGTACTTTCAACAGACCCCAATGCTTAAATCCTTTCTGTTAATATAAAATACAAAGGCATGCTGCAATGATAATATTATTGCCATGCCATCAACTTTAAAAATAAATTAATAAAAGATTAATGTATATGTCGTAGCATTCAAACAACTAACGTAAAAAAAAAAAACAAAAAACAGAGTCAAATATAGTTAATTTGAAGCTCTTTGCTTTTCGAAAATACATAATTCAGGGAAACCATGAACATTGTTACTTCAAAAATTTTACTTAGGTATTGGGAGTAGTTAATATTTTTCTGAAAAAGAACATTCAAAACACTGCTGGGCAAGTCAATGTTAGCATATTAAATCTAAAAAACCTTACAGGAGAAAAATGCAACTTGAAGTTGCATAAAACATACTGTGGTCGATTCTCCAATGTTAATTGCATTTTGTTCTTGTGTTGTATGCTATTTTATGGTAAAATAATACGTTTGTATATATGTCATATACCTGTCATATTTATATAACTTACTTGTGCGTGTCCTTCTGTGAAACATTTTCTCTAACACTTTTTCAATTCAGTAGTCATTTGCCAAACAACATTCTCACACGCTGAGCACTATGAAGATGGTATAAAGATTCTCAACCACCATCCAAAACTTTTTCTTATATTTCCTGGCAAATACACATTGAAAAGATGTTTTTTTTCAATAGAAGTCATTCTCTGTGATTCAAACGTTATAGTTATGTAAGGAGAAACGAATCAAACCCTCATAAGGCGTGGATTTGTACAGTTTCTTGAGAAACTGCTTTGCTTAACTTGAATATACTCGATACAGGTTTATTCCTCCTCCACCAGCTAATGTGTGAACTTTGACTAACATTAAAAGCAATATAAAAGGTTATGTGCAATCATCAAATAATTTAACTAGATTCATAAAACCTGCATGTTTGTGAAATTGACTTAATAATCTGTGTGGCATTAGGTAGCCACAAAGGAATTATTGCTAAATTGTGTAGAGTATTATTAAATGGCATGTTTAAATTTATTTCAATTTTACTAATACTATATTAGTTTATCTTCCATGCCCTCAATAACCAGCTTCATCAAAACAACTTTGTTTTCACAGAATTATGATAAATATCATTAAAGAGCATATTATAAATATCAAACAGGCAACAACTGTTCAGAGAAGTAAAACTATCTTTAAAAAATCTTTGTATATTAAAATATGTCTAATTATGTCCATCAAACAAATATCACATGAATATTGATATTAATTTTTATTCAAGTACTCAAAATGAAATCTGGTCAAAATATCTCTTGTATTTTGCCTAACATTATGACTATATTAACGATTTTATATCCTACTTCTGGAAAATGAGATGCAAGGTTTTACAAGAATAGTTGGGTATGTCAAATTCTTAAATGTTTAACTTATTCATAATATCCATATGGATTACAATTACTAGCTAAACATTTCAGTTATTTTGATATCAACAATACAAAATCGGCTCATTTACTACAATCAATGGGGCTAGATTGTGTCAGACGAAGATAAGTGATTTCTTAATACATCTCTTAGTCTGGACTCTGTGGGTAAAGTTTTTTATAAAAATTATTTTGTAATATTTAGTTTGTAGTCAGGAACTATTTTTTCCTTTAGAATTTCTGTATTTCTCTCTTATGTTAAACTTAAAAAAAGAAAATAACAAGTTTTGAGAGACATTTCTTATACCAAATGAGCTATGACAACCAAATGAAAAGTTAATATGCCCAATATTTACTTTTTATCTAAGAAGTTGTCTATGATTTAAGAAGTTGACATCATCTTAGTGGGTTTCTTTGCTATAACTATTAAAATGTGATTGTGAAATATAACTATTTCTTAATATTTTATAATTATTAGATGATTAAAATTTATGTGAAACTCCCTTATTCCAATCATTTGACAATTAACATGTAATTGTTCATCTACTTTCCTTACTTTTACATACATATGTGTGTGTATGTATTCCCAACATTTTCAAGATTTTAGAAAGTGTACGAAGAGGAAGGAATGTCTCTTTTATATCTCTTTACAAAAAGTTTTTACTAAATGGCATGTTTAATAATTATTTTTAAATTTTTGGTCATTTGTCATTTTCTTTTTCATAAATAATAATTTAATATCTAAATATTTCAGCTGTGAAAAAGTACATAATCCTCTTTTGTTTGTTAAATATCATTAAATATTTTTATTGCTAATATTGGAGTCAATATAATTTTAGAAGTCATATACGAGGAATATAGGATGGTGCATACAGGCTGAACCTATGCTGAATTGCTCCAAAAATGTAATAGTAATTTGACTGCTTTGGGGAATCTCAACTCCATTAGAGAGCCATGTGAGACACTCCTTGAATTTCAGTGTTAAATTCCATTTATGGTCCATCGCATTAGAAATATATTAAAGTTCATAACGTTTGGAACTAAGTTGTGATTATCTTTGTTATTTTTCATGGCTAAAAATAAGATTTTCTAAATTATTAAAAACAGCAGGAAGACATGAATACTAAGTTAAATTGGTATTAAGTTATAGTCAAAAACAATTCTGTATTTTTTGCTCCTGACTTAATTTTGCATCATGATTTGAAATATATATGGAATAGAAGTATCTCCATGCTTAGTAGTGAATATTTTTATGTAGTAAAAAGAAAATAAGAAAGTTTCTTACTCATTGAAAATATGAAAGTATGTACAATTTTCAAAAAAATTAAAATTTCATATTTTTTCTAGAATAACTGCTGTATATTTACACTGCCTAATAGAGCTTTCTAAAATATTCGATATTAGATATCTGTTATGTCTGATACAGTAGCCATTAGCTATTGATGGCTTTTGAGAGTCTGAATGTACCTCTTGTGGCTGAGCACCTGACTTTATAGTTTGCTTGTTTGTTTTTAGAGATGGGGTCTTTCTCCATTGCCCAAGCTGGAGTACAGTGTCACAATCAGCTCATTGCAGCCTAAAACTCCTAGACTGCATCAATCTTCCTCCCTCCGTCTCCCAAGGCACTGGGACTACAGATAGGCATCAGCATGCCCAGGTATTTAAAAATATATATTTTTTAGATATAGGGTCTAAAAAATACGTTACCCACACTGATCCCAAGCTCCTGACCTCAAGCAATGCTCCTGACTCAGCCTCCAAGTAGCTAGGACTATAGGCATGAGCTTATATCTGGCTTAGTTAATTTTAATAAATTTAAGATTAAATAGCTATATTTGGAGGTGGCTACTGCATTGAATAGTACATGACCACTTTTCAATATACCTCCAAATTGATAATAGGGGAAAATAACAAAAGAACTGGAAAACTGTAAAAATCAAGAAGCACACAGTGTGAACTCCTATAAAAACAGCTCATCGTTAATAGAATAGCTCATTCATAATAGAAATTCTGTCAAACACTGTCATGCTTAGCACCATCTTATTTATCATGAACCAATATTAAACTCACTTTGAACACTCACACTGTTACTACATTTCTTTACATTGTCTTCAAAGGTAGCGTGATTTGACATGCTTTTTGCATGTTACATCGAGTTGGTCAGAAGTCATTAAAAGTAATCACTCTGTTTCTGCTTATATGAGTAGAAATTCTTAATCTCTTTAAGAGTAATTTTAATTATAAATAGAATTACTTGTCTAATATGCCTGTTTTTGGATGCTACAATTTTAAAAATGATGAGCTCCCGTCAATGGTAGGTACATTGACCTGTGTCACCCCACACTATAGTCACACAAGGGACTTGATAACAGCAGGGAAGATTCCAAAATTAATCCACATCCTCCGAGATTTTTCAAAGAGGTAGCAAGATTTTTTTTTCCATTTAAATGCTAGTGTCTGTCTTTGTTTTTGTTTTGTTCTGTTTTTCCCCCTTTGACCTTTTGATTTACATTGTAAAAAAGTTGTCAGGAATCCTTTTTCATGTCCATAGTTTTTTCACGTGTTGCGTGTAAAAGCCAGAAATTCTATTTACCACTGTTCCATTTATATTGTCCTCAAGTTTGTCATTTGATGGTACATGTATCTTTCTATAACTTTAATTTTATGTAAGTACCAAAGTCAAACATAAATAAATAAAAATATCATCATCTCCAAAATAAATCTTGAAATATAAGTTTTCTCATTTCATATTAAGTAGTAAACAGTTACATAGTATTTATACTGTTCCAAGTAAATATTAATCTCAGACAATAATTATAAATATGAATTCATTCAGTGCTCAAAGCAACATTCTGAAGTAGTTGCTATTATTATCTTCGTTTTGTGGATGAGAAAGCCGAAGCCCAGAACTTTCCCACAGTCACCCAGCCAGTAAGTGGTAAAGCAAAGCTGGCTGTGAGCCCAGGCAGTCTGGCTGCAGGAGCTGAGCTTCCATCACTATTCTCCCTGTTCGTATCCTTTAATGTTCACTCAAATATACACAAGCATGAACATGTATGGTTTGTACGTATTTCTTTATATAAATTTTACATAGTTCCCTGAAATTAAGCTCAGATCACAGATTATGTTCAGTGACTCTCCTTTCCAATGTGACAAAGTCCCCAGATGACCTTATTCTTTTTTCACATTGCCCAACATTTGCACATTTGTGACTCTTTCAGAATACTTTCTCTATTTTCTTAAAATCTTTTTTCTTAAATAGCACCTGTCTCTGAAAGCTGCTAGCTCATACTTATTCAGCTATTATATTATGTGCTCCATATGGAGCCTCTTTTCAAGGCACTGAGTATTAAAGTGATGAATAAAACTGACAAAGGCTGCTAGAACTCGTTCACGTAGAAATTATGTTCTAAAGTTAAAATGTATTGAGTGCTTATCATGCATCTCAAACTGTTCTAAATGCATTGTGTATGCAGGCTCGTTTAATATACACAACCCTACAATGCAGGTACTCTCATTGTACCCATTTTATAAACAATGGAGCCAAATATGCAGATTATATGCTAATAAGAGGCCTAACAATGATCCTTATATTTTAAAGAGTGCTCTTGTCTTCTCTTTGAAATGCAGGCAAGGATATATATCATCAGAGAGATTATTGAAATTCATTGGAATACTAACCTTCTGTGTGTGAGTGTAAAGACTATTTCAGGAATACTGTATGTGCCTCAGAAGCATTAAACATAGAAAAAAACTCAAGGATAAAATATCTATGAGTATTTTATACTCTTGCCATTGTCAAAATGACATGTTTATGTCAAAAATCTGAAGAATGATTATGTCCATATTCTTTGTTAGAGAAGAGTTTAAAAGTAACATAACATTATCATAGACTATGTTGAAAGTTGAAAAAGAAAAAGATCTCATTATTATACTGCTCTAATGTGGTTATTGTTTTGTTTTAATACATTTATTTCAGACATTTTAACCTATGCCCTCCCAAATATATACTCTTAAGTGGTTGAAACTGTATCATGCATTCAAATGTTTATCACAAGTGAATTTTTCCACTGGTTACTTACTTTAAAGGATTTGGATTTGTTTATACATAGATGTCTTTAATGTTTTGAATTAGGTATAAAATGATATCAAAATAACTAGTATGGCAGGCATTTCAATGTAAGGGCAATGATGGCAATGTTCATAGACAAAGGGGTTGTGTGTAGGTCTCATGACTGTCAGAAAAATATTCAAAATTATCAACAAGCATAAATAATGGTATCGAAGCAGAATTTTGAGGTTTTGAAATGATTTGTTGTTGCTGTTGTCATTTTTTGCTTCAGCTTTTCACACTGTCATATGGTGGTGGAGGAAAGCAGTGCTTTTCTTAAAGAATGAGAACTAATGTGTTTCCAGGATTTGAGTAAGAGAATGATTCCCTGAATTGCAGATTCTAGGGGGAAAAAAATGCAAAATAATTTAAGCTAATCTATTTATTTTACCCTTTCTCTAAATATGATCTTTTTCCCACTATCGTTCCTTTCAAATGCATGATTAATCTGATAATCAAATTTTATTCGTATTTGCCTTTTAAAAATAAAATATAAAGGAATTTTTTTATGATGCACAAAATGAAAGCAACTAAAGCCATGCCATATTAGATAACACTATTTCATCAATGGCTGACACAGAACAATAGCAGTATCAATGCCATACATATGAAAATGTGAAGCTTGGAGCATAAACTACACAAATGCACACAGGTAGTAATACAATGGCATTTGCTCATACTCTTTGTATTTAACATGATTGTTGGCTGACAATAAATACCTTCTGAATAATCATATTTATCATTACTTATTTATGTGGTTTTTAAAAATGGCCTGTAAGTTAGAAGGAAATCAAAAATAGGTATTTTGTTCAGATGACATGCTGTGTGTCACTGTGTCACCCAACAGTTATATGTGGCCTACTATGTTCTGGCCTATCAGCCTTCAGGAAATACATCCATGTTTCCATCCAGTTAGTGGCCTGACCTGGATACCGTTTTCATTCTTTGTTACCAGCAAGGAGAGAAAACACACATTCTCCATTGACCTCAGATCCCTGACAAACGAATACCCAGAGTCAGACTGGTATTGAATATTGAGCGCCAGATTTGTCAACCATTTTTGTTTCAAGCTGTTATTTCATTTTCAAAAATGGGATTTCTGCTATCATCTTGTTGATATTTTATTGAAATCCTTGCCTCACTGTCTCCTTCCATATTAGGTAATGCCTGATAGGATAATAGTAATTTATTCCAGTTTGCAACTGGTTCACCTGTGTTCCAGATATCACTTTATATTAGAGTTGACATAGGAATTATGGAAGGGACCTGGGTAAGTCCCCGAAACACTGCAATTGAGGTTATTTGATCTACACACCGCTGGTCAGAATTATAGGCACACAGTCAGACTTTACCCACTTAAAGAACTGGAATCATATTCTTCAAGTGTTAATTGTGACAACAATAGAAATATTTGAAACATATTTAAAGCAATCTGAATCTTTCTGAGCTGCAAAAGTGGGTCATTTAGCATTGTGGGAATGCTTTGAATGTAACATCAATATATCAAATATCAAATCTCTACTAATTTTACACCAACAAAATGTAATTGCAGTGCTAACTTTAATTTTAAGAGTAGATAATTTGTTGATATTTTGCAAGAGAGGAAATATTATCATGAACAAGTAAGAATATTTGTAGGCATGTGACACAGTAAGCAGTTTGAAAATATTCCTGAAGGAAAACTTATATAGGATTGTTTAGAAAAAAATGTTTCCTGGTAGAGAGACTGATAAGATCCTCAGACTTACATGATACTAACCATAAGATATTATGATTTTTCATCAATGTTTGGAAGATAACAGCATTAGTACGGACAGCAGATCATCACAATAGCGAGGCAAAGAAAAGTATTAACATGACTGAGGGTATTACTCCTTGCTGGGGAGCTTTGGAGTTCTCACAATGCTAATGTAACACAATTTCTCCGGGATAAAACAACACAATTGTTCTTCATGTTAATTCTAGCGTTATACAATGTCAAGCATTTCAATAAACAGCAATATGATAAATAAAACCGTATACACAAAAAGGGATGTTTATCTGTTTTTAATATTGGCATATAGAATATATGTTGAATATAAATTTTTTCAATGACGTTTTTATTTCAAGTAGTAAGTATTTTTACTATATTGTCAATTATAATTGACAATACTGGTCAGTTGTGAAACTAGCAATGGAGTTAAGAAAAATATAATGACAAAAATACAATGATTGATGTCTGTTTTATTCCTATTGTATAAAAAATTCTTATTGAGATTCTTTAAAAGTAAACATCATGTAGAAATTTATTTTTAAAATATAAATATTAAGCTCATATTTACTTGGGTCCCTAGAGACAAACTTGTGAGTGGGAGTGCATCCTAATTTTATTTACACATCTGAACAGACCCAGAATTACTTAGTCAAAGATGTTTTGGTTTGATTTGTCCCCTGCAACCTGTACCCACACAGTGTGGGGTGCATTGTCATCTCTGTTAGAATATTTGGAAAAGTCTTTATGTTATCTAAAGATGACTGAGATCAATTTCTTCCTTCTGGAATACACATGCTTTTTCTCAGATGGCAAGATCTAGTTTAATTCCTCATCCCCTTGAATCCAGGCTGCCTTGGTTAACCAATTATAGTCCAGTAGATATGAAACTTCTTGACATCAAAGCCTAGGTCATAAAAAGCCTTTTAGTTTCTGCCTGGGCCTTTCAAAATGCTTAGGATTCTGACTCTTGGAACATGGACACCATGCTGTCTAAAGGCCAAGCTTTACAAGCAGGCCATGGTGGATATGCTGGTTGATTGTGCAATTCCAGGGAAGCCTCAAACTAAGAATGTCAACCACTCATTAAGTAGGTGGCCTTCATTGGTTGATTGGTCAATTGATGTGTTAGAGATTCCAGCACCAGGTGCATGAAAGACCCTGATAACAAATTACCCAATGGAGCCCACTCAAGCCATAGAATCACAAGTAATAATAAATCAAAACTGTTACTTCTATAAATTGCAGGATAATACTAAATCATTGCTTTAAGCCACTACTTTTTGGTAATTTCTTATGTAGCATTAAAAAACAGGAACAGGCTCGGCGCCTGTGGCTCAACGGGCTAAGGCGCCAGTTGCATACACCTGAGCTGGTGGATTCAAATCCAGCCTGGGCCCACCAAACAACAATGACGGCTACAACCAAAAAATGGCCGGGCATTGTGGCGGGTGCCTGTGGTTCCAGCTACTTGGAAGGCAGAGGCAGGAGACTTGCTTGAGCCCAGGAATTGGAGGTTGGTGTGAGCTGTGAAGCCATGGCACTATATCCAGGGTGACAGCTTGAGGCTCTATCTCAAAAAAAAAAAAAAAAAAAAAAGTAGGAACAATTTGCAATGAGAGCTTTGCTGTCCAATGAGATTTTTCTTTCAGACATTGACTAACATAAAATTATCAGTCTTTTCTGTTAGAACAAATAAGACATACATAGGAAGTTTAACATTCATCAATTTTAAGCTCTTTCTACTGCTTTCGAAGCTTAAAAAATCACAGATATAAGAAAACATATTTTAAATTTTATAAATATATTACGAAGAAATTACAATTATATTCATTAATAAATTGTTTCTCCTCGTGATTTAAGAACCCACATTGAGCTAGATATAAGTAGCCTTGATAGTTTGTGAATTTAGGTTGTTACGTTAGCCTTTAGGTCCTAAAATGCCAGTTTATTTGAGGAACCATAAGAAAAAAGGCTAGAGTTATTATTTTTCAAGTGTCTGGGCAAATAAACTTGTCCATGCTTACAACTTAAAGCATCCCTATTACCAATACCCTAAAGGAAGATATAAGTTCTATTACATTTTAAACATTTTATTTTCTTTTTGAGCTATGGTTATTTATCTCTCCAGAAATGCTAACAGAGTTATATTTTCACTTTTTTTTATTTTTTATTTTTTTATTTATTTTTATTTTTATTTTTATTTTTTTGAGACAGAGCCTCAAGCTGTCACCCTGGATAGAGTGCTGTGGCATCACAGCTCACAGAAACCTCCAATTCCTGGACTCAAGCGAGTCTCTTGCCTCCACCTCCCAAGTAGCTGGGACTACAGGCGCCCACTACAATGCCCGGCCATTTTTTGGTTGCAGCCATCATTGTTGTTTGGCGGGCCTGGGCTGGATTCGAATCGGCCAGCTCAGGTGTATGTGGCTGGCGCCTTAGCCCGCTG
>CAUYRH010052756.1:0-22562 GCA_963574655.1 Perodicticus potto
CAAGAATAAAGAACACAAAAGTTAACAACATCTGCCATGAACATTCCTTGTTTGCATTAATACAGCAAAGCACGTACACACCTTTCTAAACTAAGAATATCCTGTTTGGAGATAAACAACAATGGAGATAAACCACAAAGGCACTGGGTTGTCTGTTCTGTTTGCCTACTTCCCTGTATGATTAACTGGAAGTAATCGTGTAAATTGAAATAGGGCATAAAGTGCAATGGCCCACTGCCCCAGGCAGGTGATTAATCCCCAGCTTCAACTTGGCGGGTCCCTCCAGCACATTCTTTCCTTTAGGGCATAACTGCCTGCGTTTTTTCAGCAAAGCTGCTTCTGTGAGCTGGGGGAGAATATTCTCCAAAACTCCCATCTAGCCAAAGTACTAGAAATGTTCCTTCTCAGGGCCTTGTACCTCAAGGAGCACAAATGAGACTGCTTCATCTTACAAGAGTGCAGGGGACTATGCCTCCTTCAAAGCAGGATCATGACACTGAACAGGACTGTTTTCTTATTCACAATGCACATGTTCAATTTATTTTTTGGTTCTTCCAAATTCTCTGCACCATTGGAAATCTCATGAGCAATTCATTATTTATTATTTTACATTCAATCTTTTTCTAGTCTTAAGATTGTAAATTCCTTGAGAATGGAGTTTGTGTCACCTGTTGTATCCCTGGAGCTAGAAAAGTGCCTTACTACTGATTGGATAATTTATTTTACAAAAAATCAGGCAGATGTTCTTCTTTTTTTAACACTTTAATGCACCTTTTATTCACCTCTGTAGTAACGGTAAGCATCAGTTGGTAATCTCAGACTTTGAAATTTAACCTGGTATAATTCTTTTGTAAGGTTAAAACAATAGTTGAGGGTGGCACCTGTGGCTCAAAGGAGTAGGGCACCAGCCCCATATACCGGAGGTGGCGGGTTCAGACCCAGCTCTGGACAAAAACTACAAAAAGAAAAAAAAAATAGTTGAGTCAGGTGTAGTGGCTCATGCCTGTATCCTAGTACTGTGGGACAGTGAGATAAGAGGATTGCTTGAGGTTAGGAGTTAAAGACTTGCCTGAGCAAGAGTGAGAACTTATTGCCACACACACACAAAAAAACAAAAACAAAAAATTACAAAATCAGCTGGGCATTGTGGCAGGTGCCTGTAATCCTGGGTACTTGGGGAGCTGAGGCAGGAGGATCCCTGGAGTCCAAGAGTCTGAGATTACAGTGTGGCTATGATGATGCCACTGTACACTACCCAGGGTGACAGAAGTCTCAACAAGAACAACAAAAACAAGGCATGGCAACTGCACACATCTCCTCACAAACAATATTTTATTATTTAATTGAATTTGCCATTGTTGTAGGTGCCCTACTGAGAAGACCACGTAGGTGCAGTTGCCAATATTAGAAGTGACGTTTGTCTGTCCTGTCTGACACTTCATGAAGCATACATTCTGGTGGGAAGAGACACAACAAACAAACGAAGTTGTACTCTGATTAGAATATGAAAAGTGTTATGGAGGAAACATAAAGCAAGGGGAGGAGGTAGGTAGTATTGGAGTGGTTCAAATTTATTGTAGGATGGCCAGGGGAGGTCCCACTAAGAGGGTGCCATTTGGTAAAAACATGAAGGAGGTAACCAAGTGAGATGTGTGGATATTGAAGAGAAAAGTGGGTGGAAGATGTGGCTAGAGCATTCTGGGAGCAGCAGCAGACTGGAGTGGTGTGACATAGGTGGCAGGAGTGGCAGATGAGGTCAGAGAGGACTCAGGGCCAAATCATGCTGTGCTTCCTAGGCCTCTGTAATGGTATGGGCCTTTTCTCTGAGAGAGATGGGAGTTATTGGGGGATTTTGTGTGGAGAACAGCATGATCTGACTTACATTTAAACAGGAGCACTCTGGCTGCTATAGTGAGAATAGACAACAAGAAATCAAGTATGAAAATGGGGAAGGGAGCAATTTATTTATTCAGAAGAGAGATGAAAGGGGCTTGGACCAGAGTGGAGGCAACGAATGCTAATTCCTATGTGTTTTTGCTTTTTACTTGGATTCTTCCATTGGTCTAGAATGCAGGCTTGTTTTTTTTTTTTTTGTTCTTGAGACAGTGGCTCACTTTGTTTCCCTGGGTAGAGTACAGTGGCGTCATAGCTCACAGCAACCTCAGTGTCTTGGGCTCAAGTGATCCTCTTGCCTCAGCCTTCAGAGTAGCTGGGACTATAGGTGGCCACCATAACACCCGGCTATTTTTAGAGATGGGGTCTTGCTCTTGCTCAGGCAGGGGTGTCAAACATCTGAGCTCAGGCAATCCATCCACCTCAGCCTCCCAGAGTGGTAGGACTACAGGTCTGAGCCACCGTGCCTGGCCTGCAGGCCACATTTCTATGGCCTTTTCATATGTTTTCTCATTAGGCGGTTTTTAATTACTTTAATCTCTGGTGATCCCTCCCTGGAACAAGCCCTTACTGCCTTTTGCACTTACACCTTATAGTAGAGAAGGCGATTACTTTCTATTTCTTTCCTGTAGCTTAATTTTTCTTTCTTTCTATGCTACTGCAAGGGCCTTATCTTAAGCTTTTCAACACTTTACTCAAAACAATCTTTTTGAGATGATGAATGTGGCTAATTCTAAAGAAATTCAACATTTATTCATACTGTTGTCATTGTTATGTTGTCTCTAGTAGCAGTTAACTTCACATACTCATTCAGTTGAAAATAAACACTGTTGGTGTAAGAGAAACAGTAATTTGCCCTCAAAGAGCTTATAGTTTGGCAAGAGAAGACATGAATCTTCATAATTAGAATTTGAAGCCTTGTGAAGTCCAGGCGATATGAATGATGTAGAAAAGGCCGCTGGAATTCAGTAGTAGGAATGCTGGCTGCTGGCTGGGTGTTCTTCAAGAAGAGAGTGGCCGTTAGGTCTTGAAGGTGGAGCACGTGCAGCGAATGGTGTGGGTGATGCTGGACAGGCCACGCATTTTCAAGGGGAACAGATAAGCTTGCATGGAACTTTGGGTTTATTCAAAGAACTATAAAGAAATACACTCAAAATCCACGCTGGTCCCCAGAGCCACTGCTTACATCTGTGCCATCCTGACCTGTCTCCTGGATTTTGCAACAATTCAGGTCTCAGCATAATTAGTATGTCCCTACCTGTGAGAAGCCTGCTCTGCTCACAGTCCCCAACTTGGTACCACCCCTACTCTTTTGTTCACTTCCATCAGGGCCCTTTAATTATGCTATATGCTTGCTTGGAAGGGTTGCCACTGAGAAGGTGCCAGTAGAGAGTAGATGGATTGGCTGGGGGAAATGGAAGGACCAGAGAGGCATGTTAAGAAGTGATGGTCTGGGTGTGAAATGATGTGACCTTGAACTAGTGTTGTTGAAGCAGTGGGAACAGAAATAGAGAAGCATTAATTAGGGTTTTAAAAATGTGTTATGTGGGATTAAAAAGTACATGTTAGAATTCCTAGTGTTTATAGTTATGACCTATGATGTTTTATGGAATAAACAATTGTATTTAAATACAGCTTGTCTTTGTTTCTGGCAGCTTTTGACAATCAGTGACCAGGAGCTTACATTGTGGTTTGCTTTTCAGGGAACAATTTCCCACAGTGCACTCCAGCCATCACAAAGTAATGCAGTAATTCGTAAATACTTGAATTTCATTTACCAAGAGTTGGTAATTATTTGCAACTTTAGCTACAGATAAAGTTTTGGGATGTATTCTATGCATAAGACAAGACATCCCCACCTCCCATTCCCAAGGATGTACAAGGAGTAAAAGGTTAATATCTTTTAAAAGGTATGAATCTAAGATGAATTGATGCTACTTTTCCCACACAAAAAGATCAGTGTTTGTTAATAGCCAAGCAAACCACCAAAAGTGGCCGATATAAAAGCAAAGAGCTTTTCTTCTTTCTTTTTGGTACCTGGATATATCATGAAACCCTGTAAATGTTTATTGAAAAATAGGTTGGAATTTCAAAAAGGTAGTGAAAATATGTGAAGTTTTGGTTTCCATTTTTCTAATCTGGCCTGATGTTTAAAAATAATTCTAGAAATGAAATATTGCTCTTCTTAATTTAATAGCATTTTAAAGTATAGATGAATGTTTAAAAAAATTAATACCTATGATTGTTGCAGCCCATATAGCCAATGGCTAGGAGGAGTGAGAGTTCTAAGAAATACCTGTATAGCTCAATAATGGAACACCTGGGTGGAAAGGGCATGGAGAGGGATTTAGCTCTCCTAACAAGCATGAGAGCTCGTGAGATGAGAGCAGTGGTGAATTGGCAGTCTCTACACCTGTGGTGTTGAGCGGCACGAGATTAGCCTTATGTTAGGATGGAGGAGAAGGCAGTCTGGAGCATGCGCATTCTATCATGAACCCGCTTACTCTGACTCTGTCTCCTCTCCTGCCTGCAGAACGCCAGCACGGTATCGCTCTGCTGAAGATTACCAAGCTCTGCTAAAGACTAAGATCTATCTTTCTAAGAAGACTGCTTTATTCTCTTTAAGTCCCTTCTCTCTCTCTCTCTCTCTCTCTCTCTCTCTCTCTCTCTCTCTCCCCAACTAAAGTAGATAGCCCTCAGGCACCTAAGAGACTTTGTTTCTGAGCAAGGTAACTTAGCAGCCCAAGTCCGGAACCTAGTTAAGCTGGGCCAAGGCCTGGCCTGTTCCTGGCCCTGACAAGTGGTGTCAGAAGTGACATGTGACAGATGAAATGAATATTATGCCAGTAAGGACTCATCACAATCTATCCTTCACTAAGAAGAGTAGCAAATCTTGCTTTTGTTCTTCCCAGGCTCACTGTCTTTTATTCTTCCCTCATTTCATATTTCAGGGTCTGTAATTTTTGCATGGGTATTGTTAGTGTTTTTCATCTTTTCCTTTATTTTTGTTCAGCATTAATTTACTATTCATCTAGTAACTTCCTTCCTTTTTTATTATACTAGTTTAATTCATTCTAAGGAATCGTTTGTCCCCAGCTGCCTTCAGTGTTGGTAGCATCATCCATCTAGATCCTTCTACTCTTCTCCATAGGCCGGTCAGATTGTCTCTCCCGGGGGTCATCCCGGAGCAACATCGTGGAGAAAGGACAGGTGTTGAGGTGGATTGGAACTGCTAGCTCCTGTCACACAAGAGCATCTTTGGCTTGCTCTTTTCCTTGTTGTTTTGATTCTGTAAATTTCCTTTCTGTTTTAGTTTATCAGTAAATTACCTTTCTGTTTATTGCAACTAACTAATGAGCCCTCAAGGATAACTGTTGCAATATATAGAAAGAACCATTCTTTCATGTCAAAGATGTATTTTTATAATATTTTTCTGATCATATATATTATTTGTGGAAGAATTTAAAATACAGGATCACGAGAAGACAGTTATTTGTAATCCCAGTATCTATAACTACTGAAAGAGTGTCCTCTTTTTAATTTGCGTTAAAATTATTTAATTATAGTGTGTATGTAACAGTGTTTGATTATCCTTAACATTGTATCATGGTTCCTTTGTCAAATGTTAAAAATATTTTTTTAATAGCTTCATAATAGTCCATTATGCAGATATGCCGTAATTGTAACTATTCCTCCATTGTTGGAAATTTATTTTGCTTTCAACTTCTTCTGAATTTTGAATAATATTGTGATGAGCATCTTTTCATAACTCTTTGCCAGCCAAGAATTTGCTTCTTTCCTTAGGCCAGAGCCCTGGAAACAGACCCCTGTAAGGCTATGAGTGTATCTGAGGCTTCAGAACATCTTCTCAGCAGCATATGAGTTTCTACCTTACTGTACTTTTACTTGTTGATATTTTAATAGATAAAAAATTGTATCTTTTTTGTTTTATTTTCTGTTCTGTAATTGATAATTTAATTTTTTGTGAATTAACTATTCGTATCTGCAAAAAAGGTTTAAATAATTGAATTAAAAATTTCATCGAGTTTAAAGAACTAAAAAGGGTTAAATCAAATCTTATTTTTTTCTTTTCAATCTAGCTATATATTTAGTGATTTGAAGTTAAATCAACATCTTGAAAGTACTGTCAAGCTTAGTCTTTAAAATTAACACGTTTTGGAACTTCAAATGATTTCTATTTGTGTAGATCCCTTTTCTAAATTTACGGGTGAGCTATTTTGATGTTGTGGATGGTAACATATTCAGTAAAACTGTAGAGAGAATAGGTTTTCCCTGAAGGGCAGCAGCCTGGAGTATAAAATGGATTTTCCGATTCTGTCCATTTAGGAAAAGGAAGTAAGGGACAGGTCCGGCCATTCTAGGAGCTCTGTCAAATTCTCATTTCTGAGCAGGTTGTGTAAAAGGACTTTCTCTGGTCTTCTCACTCATTTCACTAGCACAGTGTTGCTCAGCACTGGGTTGTGATTATCTTTGATAAACATTGAGTAGTGACTATAAATACTACTACTTTTATATAATAGAAACAGGGCACATGCACCAGGGAGGGATCTTTGGTGGAGAATTTGGCGATGGCTTTGTTTATCTCAAATGCTAACTGGCCTTGTTAGCGATACTTTCTCTTTCTGCATTTCTCACCTCTATTATATTTATTGCAGGCCATTTTTTTTCTTTAGTGTCTCCTGACTATAAATTAATCTTCTTCCCTTTCTGTTCCTGATTTATGTAGTAAAAAACACTGAGTTTGAAACATAGTGTAGTGGGACAGGTGTGTGTGTATGTCATAAGTTGTATGTGCATGTTTGGGGGGAGTTTGAAGGGTTAAACAAGTATATAAAGTGAGACTCCTGGGCTGCATTCCTCGTTTTATAAAACCCCCCTGACAAGGTTTTTCCGGTATTGTCCTCCAGGTGACGTTTAGTAAACTGACATCCACCTGCAGATTCTTTGGCAAAGATGTTTCAAACAAGAGCGCTTGCTTTATGTATTTGTAACTTGCCAGCCAGGGTCTGTCTCTGCAGAACAAAATCTGCTCATTTTGTACATGACGTTGTACATGACGTCGTATGCTGTGGTGTTTTGCAATTTGCTTAGTAATTAAATATCTCTTGACCTTTGGAAGCAAAGTGATTTTGTTTTCGGTTGTTTGAAGCAGATGTCTGTTATCTGAGAAAGCAACATAGTGCAGACCTAAGCATTATTAGAAGAAGGTTTTTTGTGTTTTTTTAAGGGAGTGCTGTGTCATATTAAATTGTTTCTGTTGGGATTGGGACAAATAGCTGCATCATTAACTCACCGTGGGAAGGATGGATTATCTAAGCAGCTTTGAAAGACCAGCTTTCTGTTTAATAAATATAGTAGGTTGTAATCATTTTGCTTATCATCAGCTTTACTTTCTGAAGTTTTATAGAAGAACATGGATACTTTTCTAAGGAAAATTTGTCTTCTTTATTGCAGAAGAATTGTTAGGTTTCAGCAGGAGAAGATGTGCAGCCGTTATTCCATGTGGCTTGAGTAGCACTAATATCCCCACATGAGAACATTAAATTAAATAAAGTAGTAATAAACTAAAATTTTAGTGGGAAAATAGAGTGCTTTGATTTTTTTTTCATTTTTATGCAACTCTGCAAATCAATTTTTGCATGGTGTTCTTGCTTTCTATGGAAACATGAACTCTCAAAAAATGTCTTATGTTTCCTGTAAGAGAAAAAATTAAGGCTTCCAAAGCAAGAAGATTTGGAAATAGTCTCTAATCGTACTACAAATAGAATCATTAATTGATTTTATTTTATTTCCAGTTTGACCTAAGTCATATGGAGTGAAACATCTGCAAGAGATTTTTAACCCTTGAGCTAAGTTTGTTAGGGACACACTGGTGTCGTCCATTTAATTAACACTATGGCTATTATTAAGCAGAAGCTTTCATTTGAAAATTTGTTTTATCCCTGGCCTCATAATAAGAAGCAAGTGAGGCTCACCCTCACTATTGTCTCTGGGACATATTTACTTGGATATATTGCATTTACTTCTAACTTATTCAAAATGATATTTTCTCAGCCCTGTCAATGTTTCTGGGATTCTGTTGTCAATTAGGTTAAAATCCAGAATTTGATCTTGATTTCTCCCTCACTTTTATCCCTTATATTTAGTCTGTCACCAAGCTTTTGGGTTCTTTCTTAGAAATATTCCTGATTGACATTTCCTTTTTGTGTCACTAAAATCCATTCTTCCGCACTCAGCACTGGGTGCTCTGACTAATCAGCTTCTCACTGGGTTTTCCACCTCTATTTTCTTCCTGTTAGAATCTGCCCTACGTAAACTCTCAGATACCATTTCCCCTAACTTTCTTTTATATTTCACGTCTCTCCTCAAGACCCTGGAATGCCTCTTCACTCACTGCTCTTGGTGAGTGAGGTTCCGACTGAATCACTTCAAATTCTGGGTCCAAGGTTCTTTTGATTTCATCTTCGGTTTCTCACATCTCACGTCTCACAATGTCCAGTCGTTGGCTTGCAAGTAGCGGGCTCTGCAAGTTGTCTTCCAAGTGGTTGCTTGAAAGTTATAGTTTTTTTAAATGTAGGAACAGTTCTATGAGAGGTGTAGTTGAGTTCTTAAGCAGTATAAGTCAGAGGCCTGTGTAACCTAACGTAACTGATTTCTGAATCAGGAGAAACTCTGGCAGCCAGGAGCCATGTTGAGTGGGGGGAGAGAAGGGAAGCATGAACTGTTTTCTCCTTCTTCCCCAAGTACAGGGTCAGCCAGAGTAAGCCGAACTGCTAGTGATTTTCAATGTGTAAACTTTAGTCTTCTGCATTTTTTTTCTGTTAACTCTTCTGCAAATGCTAGTGTTTCTCTCCCAGGCTCTCAGACATAGATACCTCAAACTAAATAATATGTTGAGTCATTATATTTGCCTACTAAAATAACAATGGCTACTTTTTACTGAACTCTTTCACCTGCAATGTTTCTAATCCTTACAGCAGTATAGCATGGTACGTAAGGTTACCTCCATTTTAGTAGATAAACATGTTGAGGCAAGGTGAAGTTTAAGTATATATGGCTATTGGTTTATGAATACAGTGCATGTTTGTGAATAAGCTGTACATATTTGTAAATCATTTAGAAGGAGTAATTCCCTTATGTGAGTGTTGGTTAAAGACATATACAGATAACCTCCATCCTTCCCCACTTCGTCTCCTCTTCCACCTGCAAGCACCAATGGGGCACTGTTCTGCTCTTGAAGACTTTACATATTCAAAGTAGAAGCAGCTAAAAAAGTCTGGCACTTGTCAATCTCCCCATTCTCAAGTCTATCCCCAGAAAACTCTCCACCCTGGACCAGTGCCTTCATATAACAGGATTATATGATTATTCCTACTAGAGATTTGGCTTAAAAAGCATCTTCCTGCTAAGATTCAATGAAAGAAACTTTGGAAGGATTAAGGGATTCTTTGTTCTTTACACATTATTGTTGGCTGGTTCAGTGATGTTTTCCCCTTAGCTCCTTTGAGGGCCTTTCTGATTGGATAGAGGTGAAAAGGAAGAATCTGTTTGGAAGCAGGGGCACCTGCGTGGTTTAGATTATACAGCAAAGTCTAGGAGCCAGCAGCCACATGTTACTAGTGAGCATTTGAGATGCGGTTAATTTGCAATGAAATGTATTTCAAGTGTAAAATACACAATGGATTGAAAATCCTTAGTACCAAAAAAGAAAAAAAAAAACCCACCAAAACCAGAGAGAGCAAAACACCTCATTATTATTTGTATTAATGTAGAAACAATAGCAGTTTTAATGTATTGAGTTAAATAAAGTATGTTATTAAAATTTCCATCTGTTTTCTTTCATGTTTTTCTAAGGTGCTTACAAGAACGTCCCATATGTGGGTTGCATTGTATTCTGGCTGGACACGGTTGTTTTAGACTAACCTTCCACCTGTCCTGTGTATCCTGACTTCCGTTCCTTAGTCACCTTGCTCCATCACGCATCTCCTTTCTTTCCTATAATCTTTTTTCTGTTCTCTTTACTAGCCCTTTTTTCTCAGTTTTCATTCATTCAACAAATATTTCCTCCGTTCTTAGTTCCTACGCTAGGATTGTAAACATGCAGCATCTCTCTCATCCTAAAAACAAAACAAAATGAAACAAAAGCAAACGAGCCTAGCCCTGTCTCTATCCCCATCACCCTCTCTCTCCATATACCTCTTCTTTACCATCCAGCCTTTTGAGAAAGAGTCTGAACTCTTTACCTTAGAAGGCTATCTTCCTAGCCTTCTCTTTAAACCTTAGCTGTCTGGCTTTTCCCCCTTTTACCCCCTATAAATTGTATTCCCTGAGGCCCCACTGGTTGCCTCCTGATCTCAAATGTTATGGTGACTCCTCGTTTTTGGCTGCAGCAGGGGACACTGTCCTTGGAGTTTCTTCTTCCTTGACTTTCAAGTTCTGTCTGTTTGTCTCTGTCTTTCTCTCTCCCTGCCTCCCACCCCCATTGCCCTCTGTCTGTCTCTTATGTGTTTCTCTCTCTCCTGTTTTAACTTGATTTTTACCTTTGCGACTAATCAGCTCAGTAGCATTGGGTGGTCTCAACTTCAAGGAGCCTCAGCGTCTTCTGCGTCACGCTGGGGCCCACATGTGTCAGTGGAAGCTGTGGGGACCCACCCCCTTAGGGTCGTCTTCTTGGCTCATTTGCAGAATTCTCGTCATCTTTACAGGGTCCTGAGGTGCTTCTATGTTTTTTATCTTCTCTCCCATTTCCTTGGTGGCGTCCCCCATATTTGTGCCTCTAGTTAAAATGCTGGGTTTTTTTTGTAGTGACACAGTCTCACTTTATCCCCCTCGGTAGAGTGCTGTGGCGTCACACAGCTCACAGCAACCTTCAACTCCTGGGCTTAGGAGATTCTCTTGCCTCAGCCTCCCGAGTAGCTGGGACTACAGGCGCCCGCCACAAGGCCCGGCTATTTTTTTGTTGCAGTTTGGCTGGGACTGGGCCCAAACCTGCCACCCTCGGTATATGGGGCCTGCGCCAGACTCACTGAGCCACAGGTGGTGGTGCCTGTGGCTCAGAGGAGTCGGGCACCAGCCCCATGTGCTGAAGGTGGTGAGTTCAAGCCCAGACCTGGCCAAAAACTCAACAGAATGCTTTTATACTCTTCTTCTTTTCCTCTAATTCTTTAAGGCTCATCTCAAATATAACTTCTGCCACCTAAGGGTCTTCTGTCCTCTTCAGACACCCTTTTGCCTCATAAATCCTGAATTTCCTCACCTGAAAACAGAGATAATGATGACAGCTCTCAAACCCAATTCACAATGTTCTGGAGTCTCACGTGAGATGATGAGTGTGAGAGTGCTTTGGAAATGTTAAACACTATAAATATTATCATTGCCCAATGCCCCACAACATTTATTGTGTGCATGACACTGTTTTCTAGGACAGATTGTACATCCATATGCAGTGCCATTGACGCCAGATTGGATTCTTTCATATAGGAATATTTAGTCTTCTCCCACAAAAGGCCAAATTCCCAGAGGGTGAGGTCATGCCACATTCCCTAGGGAAAGAAAAGAAAGAATTAGAAAAATAAAACCCAAACCTTAATTTTTCCTGTGTAGCATACTCCGTAGTGTTTGTTATATTGTACATGTGGTGGCAAATGCTTCATTTTTGCAGTGTTCAATTAAACTAGCAAGTCCACACATCTTTAGTTCTATTTTTACATCAAAAACACAGGGTGTCTATAAAGTTTGTGTGCAATTTAAAATAGTTATATGTGAACTTCATGGACAGCCTTATGTAGTAAGTTGTTGGCCTTTATAACGTGAGAATAACACAGAGTTAGAGCCTGTTAGAGCACGGGCTTCCCTGGGGCGGGGCCTGTGTCTTCTGCCCTGTTGGGTGCTATTCCTGCCTTCACATGGGAGGTGCTTGCTAATGAGTTGTTGAGTGGATGAGCTCATCATGTGAGAGAGTCAAGTTTCAACCTTGACCCCTGGCTGGAGGACCAGAGGATGTCTCTTGTCCGGGTTATGGGGTCAAGGTTCAGACATCAGGGTAGCTGAGTTTCTTAGAGCCTCTGTGGCTGTTTCCTTTCTGAATTAGGGGTTGTGCTTGGAATGACTGAAGATTCTGACAGGCTCTTCTCCCCTGAGAGGAGAGAGGGGTTGGGTGAGGTGGAAATGAGGGAACTGCTAAAACTAGTTCTTGATATGATTAAAGTAGAATGTAGTCACTAATAATATTAATAGTGAAGCTTGATTGCACACTTATTATATCACACTCTTTTAAATGCTCTATTTATGCTAATTTATTTAGCTGTCTCCAAAATTCCATGAGGCAGATATTGTTATGTTCCTTCTTGACAGCTAGGAAAACAGAGGCACGGAGAGTTAAAATAAATTGTCTAAAATCACAGAGTGAGTTCAGTAGAGACATGATTAAAATCCAGAAATTGAGCTTTGGAGTTTATTTTCTGATCTACTATGCTAATCTATCTCTCTGCTTAAACAGAGGTCATTTACAAACAAGTATTTTGTTACACCTAAGTGTTTTTTCACTTTTTCCTTGAATAGAATAATTGTAAGTAGCTTGGTTGTTGGTTTAAACTAGAAAGGTTCTTGGCTATTTCTTTCTTTCAGTTCTGTAGAGACTACATTTTCTACTCAGCTAGAGTATATTATGAGTTAATTATTTATATAAATAGTGCTGAAACAGATGTACTTCTTAACTCAGTTTATAAAGAAGTAAAGGCTAGTTGAAATACACTACGATGAAATTGCATGACATCATCAGATCAGAACCTGTCTTCGGGCTTCATGGGGTAGAGATTGTTTAACAGTTATGGGTAGTGTTTTTATGGCAGAGTTACCATAGACCGTGGAAGGAAAACAAGTGCTAAATTCATGAAGAGGGATTTGGAACTTAGTAACATTGAGTTGGGTAAATTTGCTTTTCTGCTTGGTGTTATTTTTGTCCTTTTCACATAGGACTCCTTGTCTACCACTCGAAGTTACTTTAATTTGAGAGCTGGTGCTAAAATTATGGGATAAACTTCATGGTAGAAATTACATTAATATATTTATTTATTTGGAAGCAGGTCCTCTTCACCCACTGTGTTGACCTGGATGGAGGAATGAGAGAAATTAGGAAACCCTCCCTCTCCGTCCCTTTCCCTAAGACTGAATATCTAAGGTTTTTAGTTGTAATGTACATATTGCACCCACGATCGGTTAGTGTTTTAGATGGAAGCTTATGCTGACTTCACAGGACCCAACAGGATTTTCCTTGAAATAAAATCTAATATATTGAAGATGCCAGTGCTGTGTACTAAGAGTGCAGAATAAATGTTAAATCCATAAGTGCTTTAGTGGATTTGATAGTTCTGAAAGGATAGTGTAGTAGAGAATCAGATTTAATCTATGTAAAGCCAGTGGGATCTAGGTAAGGTTAGTGTAAACTCACAGGCAAACAGGAAAGGTGCTGGCAGATAGAAGCCCAGATGTACTGGGTTAAAGTACAAAGTTTCTCTCTCCCAGTGAGTCAGCAGGGGGCCGTATCCATGTTCCATCAGGGAAGGCCTTGTTCCTTTAGATGCAGGCCAAGGGAGAGCCAAAGGGAACAATTTATCATGGTCCAGACAGTGCATACAGTGTGGACCAGCCAGAAAGTCAGGCAAGGGGCAGGCTCAGAAGAGGGAGTAGAGATATTAGTTATGCCAAGGAGTATGTAGGAGAAAGATACTCACTGTTCCTTCATCTGTTCAGTTAAAAAATATTTATTGACATCTGCTGGGTAGCAGGTACCGTTATGGACAAGAAGATAAAGTAGAAAAACAAACAGATGAAAATCCTGCTTTTGTGAAACTTACATGCTTGTTGGGCAAAGCAGACAATAACTAAATAAATAAGTAAACTACATGGTAATCAGATTATAAAAATCGCTGTAAAGAGAAACAAAGCAAGAAAGGGGGGGATGGGGAGTGCTTTCATACCTCAGTTTTAAGTTTGATGGCCACTATATTTAAGTGAAGAGATGACGTTTGAGCAAGCTCTTGAAAAAGACTCTGTAAAAAAGAGTTATATTCTTATGCTAAGGAAATTGAGCAAGTGAACTTGTACTCAGTGGTATATTTCAACTGTATTTAGCATGTGTCAAAATCTTCTGTCTTGGTGTTTTAAAATTTAATTGTAGCAGGAAATAAATATGAGTGTGGGATGGGAAAGAAGAGGATGCCATTTCTGAACATGGGGTATTTGGGAAAAGATAGAAAAAGATAGACCTAAAAGGGATGATAGAGAAATCCCTTCCTCGGTTGCTAGGAGGCAGCTGTGCCAAGGAAAATCAAGAGCCACAGGTATGTGGTAGCCTTTGCTGTCACGGGACCTCAGTCTATAGAGGTTATTTCTGACATCATCAGTTGCCCTGTAGAATAATAGCTTTTATTTTGACAGCAAAAGATTATTGCATGGTCAGGCTTTCATAAACACTCCTCAAGGATTTATGATTGGGAAGCTTAAATCTAATTCTTTGTGCCATAGCGCTGGTGTTTTATGCTTGTCTGTCTCTTGCAGCTTTGTAGGACGCCAACCTCAGAGAGGCAGACGGGATGGCTAGCTCAGCCCGGGAGCATCTGCTTTTTGTGCGGCGTCGAAATCCCCAGATGCGGTACACACTGAGCCCGGAGAACCTCCAGAGCCTGGCCGCCCAGAGCTCCATGCCGGAGAACATGGCCCTGCAGCGAGCCAACAGTGACACGGACCTCGTGACTTCCGAGAGCCGCTCCAGCTTAACTGCCAGCATGTATGAGTACACGCTGGGGCAAGCCCAGAACCTCATTATCTTCTGGGATATTAAGGAAGAGGTGGATCCCAGTGACTGGATTGGACTTTATCACATAGGTGAGTCAAGGAAATGAACTTGCTTGTGACTCGGAACATACGTCTTTACTCTGAAATAATTCCATTCTGTGTTTTCATCTGGAAAAAATTCACACACACAAATACACTCAGAAGAGAATCCAGTAATACCTTTCCTTATGTGAATTTCATGGTTACATTGCTACTTAAAGAAATGCCAGAATCTGCAGAAGATACAGTGTTTTCATTTTAAATCGTCATAGTACCCTTGGTCAATAGTCCCATTTTGGAAAGTGTCTATTAATGTTTACTTACATTTTGAAGCTTCTGCAAGGGATATCTAGATTTAGATAACTGATAGTTCTGTGTTTTTCTGAAGGTTGAATTTCATTAAGAACAACTTGCTCTCTAAGATATCTTTTTATTTCAAAATTCCATGAATGTGTCCACAATCCGTTAGGGAAAGAAAGTGTCATGTTCTCTAGACAAATGACTTAGAAATAGTAGCTATTTGTTTTAATGAAAACAATCCCAGCTCTGTCTAGCTAATTTACATGTTATCCATAGGTGAGTGAATGGTGAATGAAGCATTCCAGGAAGTATAGTCTGCTTTATTTGAAAGCAAAAATCAAAACCCACCAACTAAACATATATAACTCCGACCCAATATTGAAATCTAACATTCCCCAAAGTAGAAATTCATTACTGAATAAGGAAATTCCTTTCAGAATTTAACATCAAATACTTTACTAGGAAGACATTGTTCCTTTTTCAATGTAAGTTGTAAGCTAAGCATCATTTTTTAAAAATGAATAAGTTAGGGGGGAAAAAACCTATCTGTATTTGGCAGTGCTTCTTAGCCTAAGGCCTTTTTGCCCACTAGGGGACATTTGGTAATGTGTGGAGACATTTTTGGTATCACAATGGGTGGTGAAGGGGGGATGCAAGTCCGGGGTGCTGGCAAACATCCTGCAACATGCAGGAAAGCGTTCCACAGCAAAAGATTATCTGGCCCCAAATGTCAGTAGTGCTACTGTTGAGACAACCTAGTTTAAGGCAAAGTAACATCCATCCTGAATTTTGTTAAAATGTTAAATCCACTGAAATTTATTTTTCTCCCAGATAGAGAATTTTATGTTGAGTAAAATTAAAAAAAAAATTGGCATTTACTTATATAACTCTTAGTGATATATCATGCTGGATAATGGATCATTTTTAAAATGGTAAAAAATTTAATAAATTATTATCTCTCTTTCTCCTGTATGGCAACAAAAAGTCTTTATAATTTAAAAGGTTTAAGCATCTTTTTAAACTGAGGAGGATACATGATTTGAAAATTTTATTTGTATTATGTTCACAAATCTTACAGTTTTGATGGTACTTTAGAGGGAACCCTTTAGTTTTTATGTAATTTCATCTTTTTGGACTTCACATAACTATTCTCTTTTTACTTTTTTGTAACAGTTTTTCCTCTTTCTCATTTTAGACTTTACATATATAATCTAAAGTCCAAATCTTAATTATAAGATTACAAATAGTAGATTGCATTTTTAAAAAATGCTTTATGTGGGGCGGTGCCTGTGGCTCAGCGAGTAGGGCGCCGGCCCCATATACCAAGGGCTGCGGGTTCAAACCCGGCCCCGCCCAAACTGCATCAAAAATTAGCCGGGTGCTGTGGTGGGCACCTGTAGTCCCAGCTACCTGGGAGGCTGAGGCAAGAGAATCGCTCAAGCCTAAGAGGTGGAGGTTGCTGTGAGCTGTGACTCCACAGCACTCTACTGAGGGCGATAGAGTGAGACTCTGTCTCCACGAAAAAAAAAATGCTTTATGTGTTCTTTCTTCAGGGAATTATTTTACTTTCTCCTTCAAGGTAATTCCTTTAATGTGTGAATAACTTCGTCTGTAAGATGCTAGAATAATTTAAGACATTAACTCATATTAAACTTCATACTTTTCTTTTCTTACTTTTTTCTTTACTTCATACTCTTTTCCCACCTTCCTTTCTGTTTCCCCACCCCATTTGTTTATTTCCCTGTCTAAATTTAATCGAGAAGGAATTAAGAAATTCAAACCACAATTTATCCTATCTCCAAATGACCAAAGGCACAAAATCTTAGTGTTCTTATGTTTTACTTTGGGGATGAAGAAGGACAGGTCAGATTTCTAAGTGGAATTAACTCAAGTATATAGCTAGAGAAGCAGAATTAGGAAATAAATACCTTTGAAAAAAGTGCTAACTCTTCTTTATTTTAAGAAGAAGCTTTTATATCTTTCTCACGTAAATTATCATTGTATCTTTGTTCCCTTTTTTAAAACATGTGTTTTTATCCCCCCCTTTGGCTTTCAAGATTTTCTCTTTATCTTGGTTTTTAGCCGTTTGTCCATTCCTTGAACCAAATTAATGTTTTTAGTGGATTTTGGATAAATTTTGGCCATAATGTCTTCAAAACTTTTCCTCATTATTTTTACTTTTTTCTTCTTTTTCTGAGACTCCAGTTATACATATGTTAGATAATTTCATATTATTGTACAAGGTTCAGAGGCACTAGCTCATTTTCCTTCCATCTGTTTTCTCTTTGTTATTTAAATGTGATAATTTATATATCCTAGATTAAGGTTGGGAGGTAAGAGATCTCAATTCAAGTTCACTAACTTTTTCCCTTTTTGTTTTCATTCAGTTGTCAGTCTCACCTAATGTATTTTAAAATTTAAATTATTTGATTTTTTATTTCTGAAATTTTTATTTCTTTCTCCTTATGTAGTTTTGATTTCTCTTATGAGATTCCCTGTATGTTAACTCATTCAGCTCATATTTTTGTTCGAGTCTTTGCACTCCATCTTCTAATTTCGACATCTGGCCATTCAGAGCCAATTTTTTTTAGTGCTTTTTTATTCCTTGTCCATCAGTCTCATTTTTCTATTTTTCTGTTTCATTTTTGCTTATCTAACAATTTTTGATTTTATACTTGGACATTAAGGAGTCTATGTTGCTGTAATTCTGAGTTCTAGGGAATAATAGTATTATCTTTTTTTTCTGGTAGGCAGATCTGTTTCCTCCAACTTGTGTAGGTTTGATTTACATTTTGCTTGGTGGATCTGTGGGAAGCCCAGTGTATTTCTAACTTGGTGGAATTCAGCTTCCAAGTTTGGTCTCACCTATGGATTGTGTTAGGTTTTAGCTTGGGGCTTTGTTAAAGTGGGACTCTGTACTTATTCTAAGTAGAAGCATTTCTGATGTCTTAGCTAGATGGCTGGGATGTTAGCTGTGTCTCTTTCCCTCTCGCCAGGCTGCTCTCCAGTGCTCACCAGCACTGTTTACCCTCTTCTCGCGGGGGTTCTCAACCTGTGGGTCGCAACCCCTTTGTAACAAAGGAAATACATCCTGCATATCAGATATTTACATTACGATTCATAACAGTAGCAAAATTACAGTTATGAAGTAGCAACGAAAATCATTTTGTGGTTGGGAGTCACCACAGCATTAGGAACTATATTAAAGGGTCGTGGCATTAGGAAGGTTGAGAACCACTGCTCTAGCGACTCTGCTTTCTCAGCCTTGTAGAGGCTGTTCTTTACAAAGCCTTTTCCTGAACATGTGAAGCCTAGCTCAGCCAAAGATTTGTAGGGGATCCCCCTTACAGACTTTTTGCCCTCACTTCTCCATAGCTCTTTCCTTTCCAGTGCTGTAGCCTGGAGATCCTGGTCCACTTCAATGACACAAACTCTGATCTCACCCTCTACAGCTCAGCAGAACTGCAATAGATTCTAGCTAGCTTCCTGTGCCGCAGTCGGGAAATTGTTCTCTGGCTGAGAGCTGAACGGTCATAGAGTCACTTCATAAATTTTTTTCTTCACTGGGATTATAGTTGCATATCATTTGTTATGCAATGTCCAAAAACCATTTCTTCCTCATTTTTGTAGTCTTTACATTAAGAAGACTAGCCTGCTGATAACTACTTTATATGACCTGAATCAGAAGTTCTTCCCATACCTAGATTTAGGGTGGGAGGTAAGAGGTGTCTCTTAATTTTCTAGCCATTTCCAGATAACTCTGAATAATAAAATTGATTGTTTAAGTCCCATGTATTTGCCAGTTAGATCCTTAGCAGGAAACAGGGGTGAGGAACTGGCATGCCAGACCTCCCAAGGGGCTGGGACTAACACAGAGACTCACATTTTTGAATGAAGGTAAACTGAGGTACTTGGGTGTTCTCAGTCATGCTGTTGGTATTAGCGGATCTCCCACAATGAATGCTTTTAAAAGGCACAGATCTCGGGTCTGGAATGTTAAATACAGCTTGTTTCTAAAGTTGTAGACCTGCAGCTGTGTTTAAAAGAAAGATTTTCTGTATCTGGGCCCTCGAACTGAGTAAACAGAAGCCTGGGCTTAAGGAGAGACTGCCATTTCTCTTCTGGGGCTAGGCTGGGCTCTTTGATCTCTAGACTGGAGAGGGAACTTCACTTCTGCAGTGACTTTTGCTAACCCATGTGCACAGGACCATGTGGGATGGCTATTTCCTGAACCCTGATGGGGACTGGGCTGTGGGCAGTGAGTCCATGATCTCAGGGCATGTGGGGCCTCCCCAGGTTTAGGAAAGGCCTAAACATTTGTGGTAATCCACCCAGTGATTAGTTTAGGAGTGAACCATGTGACTTGATTCGGGCCAAAGAGATCTAAGGGGAAGACTTTGGGGGAATTTCACTGTCCAGTGAAAAGCCAGCATTTCATGAAGACAAGGTCGTTTAACCTTCTCCTTCACTTGTACTTGGGACGCTGGTGAGAAGATTGATATCTTGAGCTACTGCGTGCCTGTAGCAAGCATGAGACATCAACCAAGGGGGCAGCAGTGAAGGTCGGCAGAGCAGAGACACAAAAAGAGCTCAGACTGGCTCCAGAGTCCATGGTACATGTGAAAAGTAAAGTCACCTCTTTACTCAAGTCATCATTAGTATAAGGCTTTTTTATAAGGCCGTTATTTCTAACTGAGCACGGATGAGAAAGGGAAGAGGGGGCTCCTGCTGTTTTGAAAGGCAGGATGAAGACTGAGCAGGCTACTTCTGTGGCTGCTACTTCATGCAGAGTGCTTAGGACTGGTTTAGTATAGGCCGAACCCACTAGATTGCTTTTAACAGAAGTAACGAAAATTTGACATAAAAAATTTGAAAACTGTAACTCTAAGTCACTTGTGGAACTTTGAGAAGTTTAACAGGGCCAATAAAGCGATGGGAAGAATCTTTCACAGAAGTCAGCAACTTGAACATAGGAAAAACATATATATTTTTTGTCACTATTAAATGAAAGCAGGCAAGATGGTATATTCAGAGACAAATTGAGAGAAAAGAAGAAACACCAGCCTAGGATGGGAAGGAATTTTGAGGGGGGGGGTCCAAATTAAGTCATGAATTGAAATGACTAAGCAGGAATATACATAATCAATTCTCTCTAGGGCTCTGTAAAGAGAGGTGCCAAGAATCTAGGTTTTATAATAATAGCATGTATGTCAGAAATAGCTTCGATTTCTATACCTCTTGGTAGGAAGCAGCCTCTCCCCTTCAGCTGTGTCCTGAGAAGCCAGACTGTTTCCTAGCAACTTCTGGTATTATTTATGGAACAGAGAGACAGTCTCTATAGAAATAAGTCCCCAAGGAGAAGGGATTTAGTGGAACATCCAGCTGACGAGGTGTGGCTTCTTGGCACACTCTGAATTTTGATTGTTTCTTTTGGCTTACATTTTCTTCCCCTCCAGAAGTGTGAGTTTTGTGTTTGTTCGGCTCATCGTGAGCAATGTTTTGAACTGTACACCCTACTCCAGATGACTTTTAGCACTGCTAATCTGGAGGGAAAATATATCCTCCAGGATTGGAAAAACAAATCTTTCTTTAGGCATTTTAGGCAATAAATAGGTCCTTCTGGAAATACAAAGAAAAAAGTTGAAAATATCAAAGCACCATTTGAGGAGACTTTGCGTGTGAACACAGTTCTCAAAACATATGCTAATTATATTTCCTCCCTCCAGAAAACTTTATACATATGCATATTCTGAGATTTCTAGAGATGATCACAAGATCACAATGTAGCTGTAGCCCACGATCTCCAAATTACAATTAATGGTTTGCAGATGGTTTTCAGAAATCACTAGGTTTATGATTTATTGTTGGTCTCCAGAATTAGAATCGACTGCTCACAGATTTAACAGTGTTTTTCATTGCCCCCTCCTTAGTGCACCACATAAAAAGAATCAAATGCTTATCTTGTGCAAAATCATTTAGGACATCCAACACAAACAGCTCTCCATGAAAAATCAAATAGAAACAGTTTAAAGAGGAGACAGAGCATATTACATTTGTCTCAGGCTTACTATCTTATTCCCCTTAACCTTTGGACTTGTGCTTATTTTTCTGGTTATTCAAAAGAAAAACAAACACTTCAAGAGGCTCAGTTTGCCACTTCCCATTTGTAGGCCACTTCAGGTACCTGGCATAACTAGAGAATTGTGCTTTATGAAGATTTAAAAGTATATACTGTGCTATACACCAGTGCTGCTCAAAGTGTTTTTCTGCAGAATGTTTGCTACTGATCTGTGCCTGGGAAAGGTGCTTTCTGCAGAATGTAAATCAATGTACTGCTTCATTCATTAAGAAAAATCTTACTATGATTTCTGGCTCCAGCTTTTTATGTTGTCATGGATCAGTGACAGAAAATTTATGTGTTTATGTACACCACACTTTAAGTATGCCTTTCTGTGTCCATACACAGATTTTATCTTCAAAAAGGAATTAATAACATGATGGAACAACCATATTTTGACTATTGGTCTTTAAAATGTGTCATGGCTAATTAATATGACCTTTTTTTCCTTCTATTTCTGTGTATTTGAATAAAAAAATAAAGTAAGATTGTAATAGTGAGCCAAGGAGTTGTAACTTAGAGCTTAGGGATTCTGAAGTTTAAGCTGATGTTTTATAAATAAATAACTGAGGTCTAGAATAGTGATACCTTACTGCTTGTTGGGGGCAAAGTCAAGGCTGGAACTTGTGTCCTATGCGCTAGTCTGATTTTTTTGCTTTTTCTGTGCTTAGAATTATAACTGTGCTTACCAATCTTTAATTACTTACTTACCACTTTCTTATTTTTTTTTATAAAATTGGATTATTAGCTGTACTATTAATATTTCTCTTTAAGTCATCTGATTAACAAAGGACCTGAATAGACATTTCAGATAAGTGGAAAGACAAATGACCAACAGGTATATGAAAAACATGGTCAGCATCACTAATCATCAGAGAAATACAAATCAAAATCAGAGTGAGGAGTCACCTCACACCTGTTAGAATGGTTGTGTTTAAAAAGACAAAAGACAAGTGTTGGTAAGGATTTGCAGAAAAGGGAACCGTTGTTCATTGAGAAAGTAAATTACTACAGCCATGATAATAAATGGTACAGTGGTACCTTGGAGTAATTGCAGTTTTGGTTTCAGACACCACAATAAAGCAAAATGTGGCAATAAAATGAGTCACATGATTTTTCTGTTGTTGTTTTCTAGTGCTTAAGTTATGTTTATACTATGTTGTAATCTATTAAATATATAAGAGCATTATTTCTAGAAAAATCACTGTACATACCTTAAAAATGCTTTATTGTTAAAAATGCTAATGATCATCTGAGCCTCCAGGGAGTTTTCATCTTTTTGCTGGTGGAGGGTCTTGCGTGATGTTGGTGGCTGCTGACTGGTGAGGATAGTGACTGGAGGTTAGTGTGACTGTGTGGCAATTTCTTAAGATGGCGGTGAAGTTTGCTCCATCAA
>CAUYRH010052759.1:0-23096 GCA_963574655.1 Perodicticus potto
AACAAATGGGACTTAATTAAACTGAAAAGCTTCTGTACAGCTAAGGAGACAACAACCAAAGCAAACAGACAACCTACACAGTGGGAAAGGATATTTGCATATTTTGAATCAGACAAAAGCTTGATAACTAGGATCTATAGAGAACTCAAATTAATCCACATGAAAAAAGCCAACAATCCCATATTATCAATGGGCAAGAGACATGAGTAAAACCTTCTCTAAAGAAGACAGATGAATGGCTAACAAACGTATGAAAAAATGCTCATTGTCCCTAATTATCAGAGAAATGCAAATCACAACCACCCTGAGATACCATCTAACCCCAGTGAGAATGGCACATATCACAAAATCTCAAAGCTGCAGATGCTGGCGTGGATGTGAAGAGAAGGGAACAATTTTACATTGCTGGCGGGACTGCAAACTAATACAACCTTTTTGGAAGAAAGTATGGGGAATTCTAAAAGAACTCAAATATACCTATCATTTGATCCTGCAATCCCATTATTGGGCATCTACCCAGAAGGAAAAAAATCCTTTTATCATAAGGACATTTGCATTAGAGTGTTTATCACTGTTCAATTTACAATTGCTAATTTGTGGAAACAACCTTAATACCCACCAACCCAAGAATGGATTAACAAGTTATGGTGTATATACTATGGAATACTACTCAGCCATTAAAAAAGATGGAGATTTTACATTTTTTGTATTAATCTGCATGGAGGAGGAATGCATTCTTCTTAGTAAAGCATCACAGAATGGAGAAGCAAGAATCCAAAATACTCAATTCTAATATGAAGGCAATAGATGACCTAATACATACCATGTGCATGGTACTGGCACAAAAACAGAGTGGTAGATTTATGGAACAGAATAGAGAACAAAAGATGAACCCAGCTACTTACCACCATTTGATCTTCAACAAGCCTATCAAAAATATTCAGCGGGGGAAAGACTCCCTATTTAACAAATGGTGCTGGGTAAACTGGCTGGTGACCTGCAGAAGACTGAAACTGGACCCCCACCTTTCACCATTAACAAAAATTGATTCTCTCTCTGGCTCGGCACCTGTGGCTCAACGGGCTAAGGCGCCAGCCATGTACACCTGAGCTGGCGGGTTTGAATCCAGCCCGGGCCCACCAAACAACAATGATGGCTGCAACCAAAAAATGGCCAGGCATTGGGGCGGGTGCCTGTAGTCCCAGCTACTTGGGAGGCAGAGGCAGGAGACTTGCTTGAGCCCAGGAGTTGCAGGTTGCTGTGAGCTGTGAGTTGTGATGCCACAGCACTCTATCCAGGGTGACAGCTTGAGGCTCTGTCTCAAAAAAAAAAAAAAAAAATTGATTCTCACTGGATAAAAGATTTAAACAAGACATGAAACTATAAAAATACTAGAAGAGAGTTCAAGAAAAACACTTGAGGAAATTGGCCTGGGAGAATACTTTATGAGGAGGACCACCCCCCCCCACCCCCGGCCTGGCAATTGAAGCAACACCAAAAATACATTACTGGGATCTGATACTAAAAAGCTTTTGCACAGCCGAGAGCACAGTTAGTAAAGCAAACAGACAACCTTCAGAATGGGAGAAGATTTTTGCAGGTTATACGTCCGACAAAGGTATGGTAACTAGAATCTACAGAGAACTCATACTAAAAATCCTCAAAGAAAGTGTAGGAAAACACTTAAGAAATAAATAACCCCATTTCTATGTGGGCAAGAGACTTGAACAGAAACTTCTCAGATGAAGACAGGCACATGGCCTATAAACACATGAAAAAATGCTCATCATCCTTAATCATCAAAGAAATGCAAATCAAAACCCCCTTGAGATACCACCTAACTCCAGTAAGATTATCCCAAATCACAAAATCCCCAAATTACAGATATTGGCATGGTTGTGGAGAGAAGGGAACCCTTCTACACTGCTGGTGGGAATGTAAGCTAATACAACTTTTTGGAAAGTAGTTTGGAGAACACTGAAGGTACTAAAAGTAGACCTACCGTTTGATCCTGCAATTCCTCTACTAGGTATATACCCAGATGATCAAAAATCATTTTACAACAAAGACATTTGCACCAGAATGTTTATTGCAGCCCAAATCATAATAGCCAAGACATGGAAACAGCCCAAGTGCTAATCCATGAATGGATTAACAAATTGTGGTATAGGTACACCATGAAATACTATGCAGCCATAAAAAAAATTGGAAACGTCACATCTTTTATGTTTACCTGGATGGAGATGCAACATATTCTTCTTGGTAAAGTATCTCAAGAATGGGAAAAAAGTATTCAATGTACTCAATACTACTATGAAATCAATATATAACTACCTACACACTCATACAAGTGGCAAAATGTAAATTTAGTCCACAAAGTAGAAGGCAAGAGGAGAGAGAGAGGAGGTATTCTGGGGGACCTCACCTAATGTGCATGATGCAATAGTACATTTCAAAACTATTAAGAAATGAGTATAGGGCGGCCCCTGAGGCCCAGGGAGTGGGGTGCTGGCCCTGTATACCAAGGGTGGAGGGTTCAAACCCGGCCCCAGCCAAACTGCAACAAAAAAATAGCTGGGTGTTGTGGTGGGCACCTGTAGTCCCAGCTATTCGGGAGGCTGAGGCAAGAGAATCGCCTAGGCCCAAGAGCTGGAGGTTGCTGTGAGCTGTGATGCCACAGCACTCTACCAAAGGCAACAAAGTGAGACTCTGTCTCTTAAAAAAAAAAAAAGAAAAAGAGCATAATTGTGATGGATGTGTTACTTAGTTCAATGTAAACATTTCACATTGTATATCGAAGCAATACTCTGAACCCCATAAATGCATCAATGTACAAAGTTGTGATTTAATAAAATACTACAATAATAATAACAAAAAGAAACGGAGGGTTACGTGGTTATGAAATAATAATTCTATTATGTTTTTATTATGATATAATATAGAAATTAATGTTTATAATTATAACCCTGGGTTATTAAAAAAAGGTTAAATTATGTCTAACAAGGTTCAAAGTAGGTAGATGATACATTTTATTTAAAAAAACCAAAGAAGTAAAAATTAAAGATTTCATATAGAAATAGACAACTTTCTATTATTTACAGAATAAACTTTGTTGAAATATATCATTCTTAAATAACATAAGGCATGCTGACTTTAAGCGACAAATCATTACCAAACAACTAGTTCCTGTGAATCTCACATAGTTATTTATTGGTGTTAATATTTTTCTTTTTATTTTTTTTTAAACTTTGAGAATTAAGAGGCATTTATTTATTTATTTATTTATTTTGGCCGGGGCTGGGTTTGAACCTGCCACCTCCAGCATATGGGGCCGGTGCCCTACTCACTGAGCCACAGGCGCCGCCCGGTGTTAATGTTTTTCAAACATAATATACTGTTGTCTTAATCTCTCTGAGCTACTATAACAAAATATCACAAACTGGGTACTTCATTAAAAAGAGAAATTTATTTCTTACAGTTCTAGAGGCTGAGAAGTCCAAGATCAAGGCACTAGCAGATTCAGTGCTTTGTAAGATCTAGTACTGGTTCATTGATGTTGCCTAATCTCTGCATCCTCACAGGGTAAAAGGGGCAAGGCAGCTTCTGGGGCCTATTTTATAAGGGCACTAATCCTATTTACAAATGCAGAGACCTCATGACCTAATCACCTTCCAGTGTCCACCTCCTAACAGCATTCACACTAGTGACTGTTTTAACAAATGAATTCTGTGGGGACACAAACATTCAAACCGCAACAACCTTGGATACATAACCAAAGATATAATAGACTATCTACCATTCTTTTAACAGACCTCCACAGAGCTTCATACCACACTGCCTTCAGGGTCCCTAATATGAAACTGCTTCATATGTGAGATTGTTTTAGGAAGTCTTTGAATGACTATATGTTGTATGATTTAGACAACAGTATAGTAGCTCAAAAAGAACATTCATGGGCAGTGGATACAAACAGCCCAAAGTCTGAATACATGCTTTGCTAATTACTAGTTGTGTGACTGCCAGACGTTATTTTTGCTCAGATACTCACTTTCCTCATTTTCAAATACCATCTACTTTCTATGTTTCTTGTGAAAAATGAGATAATTTATATGAAATGCCAGTGTAAAGAAAAATTATGATTATTAGAAATAAATCAGAAGGAATATGGAGACAATCTTAATTCATACTATAACAAATTCTATGAAACTGTGTGCTATATTAAGACAGAAGAAAAATGTGCTAAAAAAAAGGAATAGATAAGATTCCCATGATGGGGAAAGTGCCCTGTATTTTTAAATCACAGTAGAAGACGTCTGACTCACAGAACAATTCATGAAAAATTATGTCATGAAAAATGAAAAGACTCATAAAAAAATAGTATACATGTACACAGCAAAAATATTAACTTCAAGCAAATTAGTGTAAATATTCTAATGTGGGGCCAAGGCCTTCTCTCTGAGTAGGCATCTATTCACTGGAGCTCTGCATCAACTTCCTTAGAGAACAATACCTACACTTGCAAAATCTGTGATTATGAGGGTCAGTCACATGAAAGCAAAGCAAGAACAGAAAGACATCTGGAAACCAATACCTTCCACATTTTTATGATTTTTCTTTCAGAATAGCAATTTCTTTAAAAGAATAAATGTCTTTTTTTAATGGAGTCTTTCCAAAACATTAATATGGCTTTCATAAGAATAAAAACCTTTTCTATACTCATATTTTATTAATTTAAGTGAAATTCACATAAATTACTTAATATTATAAATAGGCTTTGAAATAATAAGAACTAGTTTTTGCTAAACATATACCTCAACTAGAAGAATTAAAAGTGCCTGGGTATACTACAGGAATACTAATCTCTAATGTTTGGTGTGGTGTTGGTATCAACCCAAATCAGTAGACTTTAGTTAACTAAACGATAACTGCTAAAGAAGCTAATGCCAGAGCCATTCTCATTTGTCATGTGGGATTTCTGATTTCAAGCCATAAGCTGATTTGAAGAAAAATATAATGATTATACTTTCAAGACTGATACTCTAAATAACAGTCTCACCCATGTCCCCAAATCTCTGTATTTATTTATAATATTTCTATTTTGCAACTCAAAGTAGATCAAATTATTATCATTAATGGTTTTAAATACAATAGTAGATTCTGAATGTTACTATTAATGTAATATCTTTCTAGAATTTGTTTCTCCCCTTATGTGTTTTTCAAACTGTGTTTTGCAGTAGAAATAATCAACACATGCTTTAAACAAAATGTTCCTAGAACTGTAATATATAAAACAGATAAAGCCACAGCAGCTGTCAAAGTAATAGCCCCTCTACCCCTAGGAATAATCCCTAATGCCTTTCTGCAGAACTCAGGCTTTTTGGTGCAAAGGTTGAAAAGTATTCCTTTAAACTATAATCAAAAAATGAATATTAAAACAAAAAAGTTATGAAACCTACTAAAAGGCTGTTACTTAGCTAATTAGAATATTCAGGTAGCAAAAATGATTTCTGATATTTACTAGTTGCCATAAGTCTGAAATGCTATCAAACTTATTAAAAGCAACAATGATAAAATTAAAACATTTGCTAAACTGGATAATGCATTAAATTTTAGTTATTTTTCATTGTCTTTAATCTTTAAGTTGTAAAGTAGAAAGTATTCAATTATGTGTAAGTCTGAATGAAGAGAGAAAAAATGCTTCTTTCTCTAAAGGGATTAAGAAAAGGAAGTAAGACTGATGAATGATGTAACATTCATCATAAATGTAAGGCTGAACAAATGATGTAAATATCCATGTCTTATTTATAGGCACTTATAAACTATCAAAGCAGGAAGATCTGCTATTATTAAGATTTATTTAGCCTTCCAAATCAGCTTGGCCAGAGGTCTGGCATCATGGAGTTAAGAGAGCAAACATGTGTCCAACCCAATAAATTGTTCTGTTTAGTCATATACTCTAAAGTTGAAGGAAAAGGGGAAGACCAGAAACCACCAAGGCTGATCATATTACTTTCTGGATCATTGTTATCATGCTACCAATGAAGAAGACAACAGGCAAACATTTGAATAAAGTAGGTTTCCACAAACTGTTTTGGATACAAGTAGAAGCAAAAAATTGCTGAAACAGTAATTCTGCTGGCCTGACACTTCTCTACAATATTTTCAAAGCATAAATGACAAAAAGGTATTTTAAAAACCTGGAGAACAGTTTTAAAAAGAACCTAGGCATTTCTACATGTACTAATCAAGAGAGAAATATTCTGTGAAAAGTAGAAACCTTCATTTCATGACACGTTAAAAACTGGACAGTAAGGAATTTGCTAAAAAAAAAAAAAAAAATGCATGCAGATAGAGACCTGGAGTTGCTATCTACAAAGCCAAAAGTATTTGTATATAAGGTATGTAGGTAGGGGATAAAGTGATTAAAGTATTCAGGTTAAATTTTGGCTGAACAACTCCTTTGGGCACATTGTTAGAAGTAACAGTGTCAGTCTGTAAGACTAGAGAGGAACAGAGCTTAAGCTTTAACTCCTATCTATCATACACACACAAAAAGTACACTGCATTTCAGATCCCTAGCTACTAGAAGTTGAGGTAAAAGACCTTTTTTGACTACTGTTATCTTCTACTCACCAGGCATTTTGCTACCATATTAATTATCCCTTTCTACTTGGGTAACGAGCAATAGTTTAAAGTGATTCTGGCTGGGAGAGGTGGCTCACACCTATAATCCTAACACCAGAAGGCTGAGGAGGGAGGGTCTCATGAGCTCAGAAGTTCCAGATCAGCCTGAGCAAGAGCAAGACTCTATCTCTACTAAAAATAGAAAAATTTAGCCAAGTGTCCTTAGGTCCCTGTAGTCCCGTCTACTCGGGGTTGGGGGGCTGAGGCAGGAGGTTTACTTGAGCCCAGGAGTTTGAAGTTACTGTGAACTAGGCTAAGAGCATGGTACACAAGCCTGCGCAACAGAACAAGACTCTGTCTGAAAAAAGAAAAAGTGATTTATGTACTTGTTTACTATTTATTCCTCCTCTCTCCATTAAAGTATGAACTTCATGAGAACAGAAAACTAGTCCTCACAATTGAAGAGGTCTAGTGCATGTTGAATAAATGAATGAATGAACAAACAACTACACTCTTACACCACTTTGGCTTCCCACTTTTCATGATCCTTATTCATAATGAATTTTGGGAGTACTGCAAAAGTTTAAGTGGGCATTTCTGATGAAAATAATTCGATAATGCGGAGGTTCTTCCAAAGAAGCAGGAGTTGAGAGATAGGTAATACAGATAAAGCTACTATGAAACAAAGCACTGTAGGCATTTAACTCTTCTAAGTACACTTAAAACAGACTCTAGTACAGTGAGTGCTCCACAGACTAGAAAATTATTTGCAAAATTACTATGAGCTACCCTACTCCCCTCAAAAGACTTGTTAAATAGACTGCCTCACTGGGGAAGAATGAATGGAGATGGAGGTTTTAAGCAAAGAGTAATTTCGATAAGAATACGTGCATAAATAGCATGCATACAGTAAATAAAAAATTAAGATTTAATAAATGTTGCAACATATTCCAGTATTTAACCACTTAATGATAGACTATACATACAATAAATTTAAATCACACTATAACACTCATTAGAGAACTATCTAACCACAAGCCTTAGCCCTCAGGGGCATAGAGTGAGAGCGGTTTGGGCACACTGGGTAAGTGGATAGCCACTTAAGGAATGATTCCAGTGACAAGCACTTTCCTGGGAAAGCTCCTGCTTAGCCCAGGTTAGCAATTTAAAGTGCCTTCTAAGCAGGCTGAGGAGGATTTAGGCTTTCCATCCTGCGGGGTTTAGGAAATCATTAGAGGCCTCCAGTTTCCATTTTGTACACCTGTATCAGCATTGTGATTAACATATCATACCCCAGAAGATCACCTGCTGCCCAGATAATATTCAGCAAGAAATATATACTACTTTGTTTTTGGTTTTGTTTTATTGTGTGTTGTTTTGTTTTGTTTTTGTTTTTTTGTTTTTAATTTCAACATTTTCCCTATAGATTTTTCTTTTCTTTTTTTTTCTTTCTTTTATTTCTTCATTTTTCTAGTTTAAATATAATTTTCCATTGTTCCCTTTTTCAACAATTAGAACTTCACTTTTGCTAGTGTTTCTACCCCTGTTATTTGGTTTTTCCCCCAATTTTATCCCATAAAGTTTTTGGTTTGCTTGTTTTGGTTTGATTTATTGCATTTTTGTCTTTCCTCTCTTCTTGGTGGAGGTGGGGTACTGTGTCCAAACAGGCTGGCAAAGAGCTGCTGACCTAATCACCCAACCCGACACCCCCAGAGGTTAGGGGTTCTTAAGGTTGAGTCAAAGTACCCTACTGTACACCTATATCACTCCTGTCCCCCTGTTTCTGTGCCCTCTTCTTTTTGTCAATAGTCGCTTCTACCCATCCCCTCTCCTTTCTCCTTTTTCTTTCCTTTTCTTTTTTTTTTTTTTCTTTTTTCTCTTTTTTCTCTTCAATCTTCTCATCCTTCTGGTCCTGTACCAAAAGGACTCATCGAAACCCTAACCCAGAGGCACGGCAACATAAAGAGCAGGAGGAAGTGAAAGGAAAATTAGGGCAAGGAAACAAATAAAAGAAATCACTCATGAGGAAGAATCAGCAGAAAACTCCTGGCATCATGAAAAACCAGTCCAGAGCAACCCCACCAAGGGACTGGGAGGTAGCTACTGCAGAGGATTCCACCTATAAGGAAATGTTAGAAATGACAGAAAGGGAATTTAGAATACAGATGATGAAAACAATCAAGGAAATGAAGAAAACAATGAAGGAAACTGCTGATAAAGTGGAAAATAACCAAAAGGAAATCCAAAAACAGAATCAATTAAGAGATGAATTATATGAAGAATATAAAAAGGATATAGCAGAGATGAAGGAACTGAAGCAGTCAATTAGAGAACTTAAAGATGCAATAGAAAGTATCAACAACAGTTTAGACCATGCAGAAGGAAGAATCTCAGAGGCAGAGGACAAAGCTCTTGAGATAACTTAGATAGTTAAAGAGGCAGAAAAGAAGAGAGAGAAAGCAGAACATTTGCTGAAAGAATTATGGAACTCTATGAAGCGTTCAAACATACGAGTTATAGGTATCCCAGAAGGAGAAGAAGAATACCCCAGGGGAATGAAAGCCATACTAGAAAATACAAATGAAAATTTCCCAAATATCACCAAAGATTCTGACACTCTCCTTTCAGAGAGATATCAAACCCCAGGTCGCCTCAACTCTAACCAAGCTTCCCCAAGACACATTATGATGAACTTGTCCAAAGTAAAGACAAAAGAAAAGATTCTTTAAGCTGCCAGGAGTGAGCGCCAGTATATGTACACTATGGAATACTATTCAGCCATTAACAAAAATGGAGACTTGACAGCCTTTGTATTAACCTGGATGGAAGTGGAACACATTATTCTTAGTAAAGCATCACAAGAATGGAGAAGCATGAATCCCATGTACTCAATTTTGATATGAGGACAATTAATGACAATTAATGACATGGTGGAGGTGGGGAAAGGGGAAAGCAGAAAGAGAAAGAATGAGGGAGAGGAGGGAGAAAGGAGGAGCAGAGAGAGGGAAGGAGCAAGGGGAGTGGGGTCTTGGTGTGTGCCACACCTTTTCGGGGCAGAACACAATTGTAAGAGGGACTTTACCTAACAAATGCAATCAGTGTAACCTGGGTTCTTGTACCCTCAATGAATCCCCAACAATAAAAAATAAATAATAAATAATAAATAAATAAATAAAAATTAAAATTCTAAATTAGTAAGGCATGATATTCAAATCAATATTTCTCAATCTCTAAGGCATTTGGAAATATTATGTTCAAGAATGTGACATGACAAAACTTATGTTTTAAAAATTTAATTAATTAAGAAAAAAGAACAGCACAGACAAAAGAATATTCACAAAGAAATAAATATCCACGAAAGAAATACTATTAACAAAATTCCACCCTCAAGTATAAAAAAAGTGTATCACTAAGCAGGCAAACATTTATTGAGAAATAGCTGAGTAGAGTTGTCTGTAAAATACATCTTTTTATGAAGTTAATATCAGATTCTCTGGCTGTATGTTAGGTCAACCTCTAGGAATGAGATAGCCACTACAACTGGATAGCATCCATGGTAGCACGATGAAAAGTATATCAATTGTAGGGAGAGGACTGGAGGATATCTTTGTGTAAAACAAAATAGTACTTCACTTTGAAATTACAGATATATTTTCTATTCATGAAAAAATGATCTGCTGCAGCTTCTACTGAAAGTACCCAAGAGTCAGGATGTCTCTCTTGAAGAATAACTTACAGACCCCATATCTTCACATTTGCCTTTTTCTTTTTTTTTTTTTTTTTTGAGACAGAGCCTCAAGCTATCACCCTGGATAGAGTGCTGTGGTATCACAGCTCACAGCAACCTCCAATTCCTGGGCTCAAGCGAGTCTCCTGCCTCCGCCTCCCAAGTAGCTGGGACGACAGGCCCCCGCCACAACGCCCGGCCATTTTTTGGTTGCAGCCGCCATTGTTGTTTGGCGGGCCCAGGCTGGATTCGAACCCGCCAGCTCAGGTGTATGTGGCTGGCGCCTTAGCC
This sequence comes from Perodicticus potto, assembly GCA_963574655.1. Taxonomy (NCBI): domain Eukaryota; kingdom Metazoa; phylum Chordata; class Mammalia; order Primates; family Lorisidae; genus Perodicticus; species Perodicticus potto. Next base: position 10,643 of record CAUYRH010052759.1, read on the forward strand.
TGTTGAGCCACAGGCGCCGAGCCACATTTGCCTCTTTCATGAACCCTCCCCAACAGGGATTCTTTAGGGATGTTATCATAGCAAGCCACCAGGGTTTCAATAATACCAATACAACAGAAATAACAACAACAATAGTAGCATCTGTTTACTATATGCCAATCATTGTTCTAAATCTTTGCATGCAAGAACTAATTTAATGCCTTTAATAACCCTCCCAGTGGTTCTCAACCTTAATAATGCCATGACCCTTTAATACAGTTTCTCATGTTGTGGTGACCCCCAACCATAAAACTAACTATTGCTACTTTAGCTCTACACAATAGACACTTATTATAATATTAAAATCTGGATGAACATCACTTCTCAGCCTTTTGGCATGTGCCATACCTCAGCCAAAGGTGTGGCACACACCAAAATCAATCAAGTGTGTGGTAAAATCTAGTTTGACAGAGACATTGTACTTAAACATTTTTTGCCAGGTGCAGTGGCTCACACCTGTAATCCCAACACTCTCAAGGATCACCTGAGCTGAGGAATTTGAGACCAGCCTGAGCAAAAAGTGAGACCCTACCTTTACCAAAACACCCAGGCATTGTGCAGGCACCTATAGTCCCAGTTACTTGAGAGGCTGAGGTAAGATCACCTGAGCCCAAGAGTTTGAGGTTGCTATGAGCTATGATGCCACAGTACTCTACCCAGAGTAACAGAGTGAGACTCCGTCTCAAAAATAAATAAATGAATGAATAATAAATATCTTTATCTGTATAAAATACTAATAGAATGAATTCTGTCTATAGTATGATAGAAAAAATAATAATCTGGAAAATAGATGCAAAATTATAACAAAAGAAAAGGATTAGAGTTTGGTTGAGGACAAGAAAGGTGCATGAAGAAGCAGAAAGAGGAGACTTCCTGAGAAGCTGAAAGAGACTGTGGAACAGAGTAGGGGCAAGAAAGGTTACAGGCAGAGTGACCTGAGCAGTATGTATCACCACAAAGTTGGTTTTTAACTTTGTGGTATGGAATCATTTATCATCAGGATAAACATTCAAGTCTTCCCCAAAACTACTTTCACTGCTTTGAGAAGAAATGAGCATGGGCTAACATCAATGACAAGTATTTTTAATAATTTTCCAACTTTTCTTCTAATGACATTATTAAGAGAAATAAATATATTTTCTATCTTTTCAAAAATCACCTACATCACACAATACTGAGAAATCTCAACTTTTATAAACACTCTTAAAGCACTTGAAAATAATTTTACTTACTCTCCATCCACTTCTGGTCTTTTACATACACAGTGAAACTTGCCACCAAAATCTATATAAAGATCATTTTCCACAACATGAAAGATTCGTCCAATGACCAGTTTGTCCTTGGCAGGTCCCATCTGTGTAAGAGGACAATGTCTTAGCATAGATGCGAAGGATTCCACATTTTTCAAAGAGTCCTAAATAAGAAAAGAGATATATAATTATATACATATAACTCAGCATAAAGGTATAATAAAGTCTTAATGTAGAAATTTTTAAAAATCAAATTTTATACTCAAGCAGCTTAGGCACCAGCCACATACACCTGAGCTGGCAGGTTCGAATCCAGCCTGGGCCCGCCAAACATCAATGACGGCTGCTACCAAAAATAGCCGGGCACTGTGGCGGGCACCTGTAGTCCCAGCTAATTGGGAGGCGGAGGAAGGAAAATCACTTGAGCCCAGGAGCTGGAGGTTGCTGTGAGCTGTGATGCCACAGCACTCTGCCCAGGGTGACAGCTTGAGGCTCTGTCTCAAACAAACAAACAAACAACAAAAAAAAAATCAAATTTTGTGGCAATAATTTAAAAATCTATATGGAATTTTGCTTTAAAAATCCAGTTATGCCCTTTAACTCCCGATTCCCTGCCTTTTCTTTCTGAAGAAGAGCTAAAGAAAAGTAGATTATCTGGACCTTGTGGGGGATGGCAGAGATGTCACCACAGAGTGGTGTCTGAAGAGCTCAAGCCAGATAAAGAGAGGAGAGTGTGTATACAAAGCCTCCCAGAATGGGGCTGGGGGGTGGGGTGGGGGGGTGACTAACAGAATTTGAACACATCAGGAAAGCATCCAAGGAGGGAATCAATTTTATTCCTAGTTCTGGCCATCTGCAAAAAAAAAAAAAAGGTTTCTAATTAAGGTTTAGTGAGAGTGCCTTTATTGTAATACAAATTTAAATATACACTGAGATAAAAATGATTAAAAGCCAGCCCTTCATAACAGTTATCAGTCTGAACATGAGTTCCTGTTATATAATACTTTTAAACAACTTGAATGTTATAATGTTCCTCTTTTCCTAAAATGACATTCCAAAGGAAAATAGCTTCTTTGTTTTGTGCTGCTTACTTTCTAGGAGTCTTTTTTCATAGTGAATTCACTTGAGGCATGGCTGAATTTAAAGTCTGATTACTTCTCTGTCTCCTCTTACCAAATTTTTTTCCAAACACAAGCTTTCCCTGAAATCCATGAACCTAGATTTATGCCTTCTGTTCATCTTTAAATCTGTGTATGGTAGGGTAGTATGCACTTTGGTGCAAACTAAGGGAAGTACTAAGTTTCTATATGTGTGAGTCAATCACAGAAGAATATTAACATTTTGATCCTACTGCCTACATCCTGTATTTGGAAAAAAAATTACATTTGCTTTTCAAGGGAGAATTTTTATTCAAAGTTCAATGACGTATTTAATTTTAAAATTTCAAAACTATGTTTATGACTTAATTTTCATGCATATACTATTCCAAGGACTACAAACTCATATGCCAGGACAGGTGGGGCCTGATAAACAGAAGAACATATGCCCAAGTCCAGAACACACAGCCACTACTCAGATCCAGCTGCAGTTGCAATTTGCAATTCAAGTCCAGTTCTTGCCACATTTTAATTTTCCAAGGAAAACTAGAAATCCACATATTAATGTAAAATTTCCAATTTTTAAATGTTTATATGCAGAAAAAAAAGTTTTCCATCTTAAGAATCTGGCAAAACATATTCGGGTGTTGAATCTGGCCCGTGAACCACAAGTTTATGACCTCTGCCTCAGGAAAAAGAAAAGTCATGGACATTTGGCTGATGTCTACTCCCTCAGGTGTTGGAGGGAGGGTAGTGGTCACATTGGGAAAATTCCATGGCACAGAAGGGTCAATCTCAATCAAAGACAAAGTCAATAGACCTTGGTGCCAAATAGAACTGAAATGGTAGCCGGGAATGTCTGCCATGAGCCATAATGCTAGTTTTACTATTCCACAAAGCATACACTAAAGGTCCTGAAACAAGTGCCTTGAAAAAAGAGTTCTTTCTTGCAGAAAGCCTTCGATAAAATATGCCCTACAAGATTCCACACAGACAGAGCTATGACTTGCCTTCTAGAGGTAGTGCAGAGTATTACTGAGTAAACCATCACTGACAAGAGTAACTCCTAGGATCCTCTGTTTGGGAGCCACTATTCCAGCCATAGCAGCTGCCTTAGAGTAGCAGAGCACTGTTGGAGAAAAGAACAGATTATAAATTTAGTGGTCTCATCCTGCAGGTAACCAGGTCAGGTTGTGCCTGCTTTTCCCTGTGACTTGCTTTCCCATTACTCCACTTCTGTGTTGGTATCTACCAGCCTTCCTCTTTTCTTCTTTCCCTTTTTTGGTGGGGGTGGGGTGGGGTGAGGGGTGAGGTGGCTTTAACTGAAGCCACAGGCTAGTTAAAACAGCCTTACATGACAATAGTAAATCCATTTAAACATTTACTGGGGATAATTCAGTCATCACTAGAGACTGTTTTTAAAATAATACAATCTCCTTTATGATTATGAAGAAAGGTTTGGGCTAAGATTAGTATGATAGTAAGTAGTATTTCCCCCTTGGTTTTAGAAAATTATTGCATATTTTCAACTGTTTAAAAAAATTCGCTGGAGAGTTTTAGTTAAGTCTGTTGTGAAATATTTGTTACATTATAAAATTATATATAATTATCTTTAAGGGCAACTTTAAAATCTAGTGGAAGCAGAACACTACTTCTTTCTCTTCCCATTCTTTTGCCTTTACTTTGTAACATTTTGCAAGGGTAGTTAATAAGTTTTCAATGAATGAAATAATTTTACTAAAAATATAAGACTCCTGAATTAACACGTGTATTTGCTTTTAAATTATACACTCATTATTGTACTTGATGCTTAATACTACATTATTGATTTTTGGAAACCATCAACCCAAGTCCTCCTTCATATACTACAGTCTAGAACCATCTCTGAATTCCCAGAGCATAAGCCAAAATATACTCATATACTTGTCAAGTGGCTTCTAAAAATCATAAAGGTAGCAACTCCCAAAATACATGTTGACTGCAGGGAGCCCTGTTTATAAAGTATCTAAACCAATATTGTTAACTTCTCTCATGCTAACGCACACTGCAGAAATTGTAAGCACACTGTCACTGTCAGATGGGTATCCTGGAGTTCACTGTCTAACCCTCAAAAATGTTACAATAAAACTCATTCATAGAGTTATCATAAGTAAAGCAAGAAACTTGGAGTTGACTGTTTCCCTTTATGAGCTGGTCATAAGAGTTCAGATTTCCTGTTATTCTGCTATACTGTTTTCTCCTTTTAAAACCTGAAACTTGAACAGCACTGTCTAGGTAGCTGATACATGGAACATTACCACTTTCATTCATTTATTAAATGTATGTTGAGTGTTACTGACTGCTCATCATGTACCAGGCTTTGTTCTGGGCCTTGATATGGTAAGTGACTTAGTGAAATGATAAGGGAATATAGAGTAGACAAACATGATCAGAGAGATTAGGGCTCAAAAAGTTACTGCAAACAACTGGACCCTCACTTAAGCTTGTGAAAAGTCTCGCACCCTAGGCTAAATCACTTAGACACCTTATAAGTAGTGAAAAATCAAAAACAGTGTCTAATTAATGGAAGCTGTTTTTGTTTCATATTGGCTTACATTAGATATATGCATTCCCATGTTCAAAGGTACAGTAACAAATGGACACAGAATCTGTCTCTCTGTCTCTCACATTCACATATATGTAAAAATAACAGAATATCACTCAGCCTTTAAAAAGGAAGTAATCCTCAGCCTTTAAAAAGGAAGTAATCCCGACATTTGGCACAACATGCACGGACCTAGAGCAACAATTTCCAACCTTTTGGCTCCACGGACCAGTTTCATGGAACACAATTTTTCCACAGTACGGGTAGGGGGAATGAAGGGAGGCAGAGCTCAGGGTTCAAGAGGGATGCATGCAATGGGGGAGCAGCTATAAATACAGATGAAGCTTCACTCGCTCACTACTCACCTCTTGCTGTGCGGCTGGACCTGTACCAGCCACAGCCCTGGTGTTAGGGACCACAGACCTAGAGAACATTATGCTATGGGAAATAAGCCAGACACAGAAAGAAAAATATTGTATGATCTTACTTTTGTGTAGAATCTTAGGGAAAATAAGATACATAGAGACAGAGAATAAAACAGTGATTAACCAAGGTTGGGGTTGGAAAGAGGAAATGAGGAGTTGTAAGTTAAAGAAGACAAAGTAACAAATATGTAGAATGAATAACTCAAAATATTTAATGTATCACCTAAGCACTATAGTTAATAATAGTGTTTTACATTCAGGATTTTTGCTCAGATGAATAAATTACAGTTGCTCTTGTGGAGGGGGGGCAATGAGATACTATGAAAATGATGGATATGTTAACCTATTCCATTATAGCAACTATTTTACTATGTATAGTAAAACCTCTAAAACCCAAGGGACTGTAACAAACTGATCAACATACAAATGTGGTCAACATAGGGAAATAGGCTTATGGTACTGGTATGTACATGTAATGCTTGTTCAGTCTATGAAAATTGGGTCAACATCAATCAAACTTTACGAAACATAAGAAAAACTCAATTCAATTCAAAATGGGGGGGTTGGAAGGAGTAAAGAGGGGAGGAGGCTGGGAGATGGTGTGCTCCCACTTAATGGGCACAATGTAAGGATATATGGCACACCTTCTGGGTTCAGGACACAACTACAACAGGGACTCTACCTAACAAATGCAAATATTGAAACCTAATTGTTTATTTCCTCACATTAATGTGAAATAAAAAAAGAAAAGTGGGTCCACTTAAGGAGGTAATCAACTATGAAGGTTCTACTGTATATACCTCCTAACATCACATTGTACACTTTAAATATACACAATAAAATCTATTCTTTTTTAAAAAGGGGCTTATGCTGAAGCAGTGGCCACTGGAATACAGAAGAATACAGGAATATTTAAGAAATAGTACAGCAAAGACATGATACCCAAGAGGCTGCAGAAAGTGAGGAAAGAGGGAGGCATGGACAACCAGGAAAGCAGCGCAACAATGGTAAGAAGCTTGCCTGTGCACATATGAGGTTTACAATAGAAATTTCAGAGAACACTGGCTATCTAGTAGGTGGTTAAAAATGACAGTGCATATATTTATGTACAAACTTCTATAAATTTACACATATGTTTATAGCAATATTATACAGAGATACAATTCCCCAAAAGAAAAATACCAAATGCTGTCTGTAATAATTTCAATACAGAACTATTTTCCTCTTCACACTATTTATTGTAGAAAATCTAGAATACAAAGAATATGTATTACTTTAAAATTTTTAATATACCTTAAGTATATATATACACATACACACACACACACATGCACATATATAAACTTTCATGCATATGAGGACATTTAATATGTAGCTTGGTAACAGGGGCTTCTAGTGCAAAGAAAAACCCGAGATATCAACTAGTCTAACTATCTCCTTACATGAGTACCATATACACTATTCAAAGCTACATGGTATGCTGAACAATGGTTCTTAAATAAGAGTCACTGCAGCAGACAAAAATAGATAAAAAATCGTAACAAACTTAAATGAAAGCAAACAATACAGAATAACAGAAATACTTAGCAAACCTGAGTTCTATAACCAACTCAGTCAATAAATACCTAAAAAATTTTGAATATAAATTTTCAACCAACTCTAAAGTAGTAGAATTCTTAAATATTCTAAAATGTAAAAAGGATTTTATAAATTCACATTAAAAGTAGAAGGCATTGGGCGGCGCCTGTGGCTCATTGAGTAGGGCGCCGGCCCCATATACCAAAGGTGGCGGGTTCAAACTCAGCCTCAGCTGAACTGCAAAACAGAAAAATAGCCGAGCATTGTGGCAGGCGCCTGAAGTCCCAGCTACTTGGGAGGCTGAGGCAAGAGAATTGCCTAAGCCCAGGAGTTGGAGGTTGCTGTGAGCTGTGTGATGCCATGGCACTCAACCAAGGGCGATAAAGTGAGACTCTGTCTCTACAAAAAAAAAAAAAGTAGAAGGCATCATCTTACCCAGCTTATTCTTTTAATTTAAACAATAACAACAGAAATAATGAAAAGGTATATATACTTTACTCCACATATTGAAAAAAAACTTCAACATGCATCTTCTCTGACAAATAATTTTAAAATGACTAACTTCTATTAACAGTGCTGTAATAACGTTTGTTATGCTCATAACAATGTTCCTTTATTAATGGTTTGAGATGGCAAATTACGTACATTTATCTCTCCCTCTCTTGAAATCCCATTAAATGATGGCAAATGAATGAAAAATCATAAAAATTATGAGCCCTCAATATTGAAGAGAACAGGATGGAAACCAAAAGCATACAAACATACTTCCCAGTGGACATGAAGCACGCAGAGAGTGGTAACTGACGAAGCAGAGTGCAGGCAACTACAGGAAGGGGCAAGTAATGAGAAAAGAAAGCTAGTTTATCCTGAAGAATTCCATAAAGGTGTGGGGCTCAGTTAGGATGGGAATAATAAAGGGCTAGTATGAGAAGAGGAGCTGAAAACAAAGGGAATAATAAAAAACAATAAAGGCAGGGTAGTCCATCTTCTGTCAGGCACAAAGTATCTTAAGTGTAAATACCTGGTAATAGGGTATTTATTGCCCTGGTAAAAATAAATATGATTTTTTTTCTCTTCTCTAAAAGAACTGAATAAATAGTCTGGAGAGTAAGTTTGGGATGGTTTGCCATGCAGCAATAGATAACCTGTAGAAGCTGTAAGGAATCACAATGACAGCTGTGCAGCCAGTGTGTAAACAGTGACAATGAGAATGGGGGGAAGGGGGCCCTACAGGAAGGGTCTGAAGTGTGGCCACATGGTTCAAATCTTGGCTCTATTACTTCTTAGCTCTGGGGCTATGCACTTAACACCCTGTGTTTCTGTTTTCCTCATTTTATAAAGTGGAGTTAAGGATCATACCTATTTTACAGGGTTGTTGTGAGTAATAAATTTGTGGCCATATGTAATACACTCAAACAGTACCTAAAGGTAAGTATCCTCCCCCCCAAAAGTTAGCTTCTTAAAAAACAAAATTAATCAATTTCGTGTACCCCAGTCACCATCAATTTTTACAGACTAATCTAGTACTTTTCAACCAGGACTAATTTATCCCGCAGAGGACACCTGGCAATGTCTAGAGATGTGTTTATCTGTCACGACTAGGAATGCTAGTGGAATCTACTCTATAGAGAGAACAGAGATGTTGCTAAACATACTAAAATACACAGAATAGTTTCCCCAACAAAGAATTACCTGGTCCGAGATATTACTAGTGCCAACGCTGAAAATCCCTGGACTAATAGGACCTGACAGCATGTGGCAGGCTAGGTATAAGAGCAATGCAAGTTACATCAAAGAAGCTCTATGATGGCAGAAAAGGGAAATTATTAAGGGAGCGAGATTCTAGGATATTAAAATGGTTGCCAAGTGGTTCTGGACTGAGTATGAAGGAAGGTAGAGCTGGAAAAATGTTGACAGATGCATAAAGTTATGATTAAGGAACTGAAGACCAGACAGGTGCTGTTAGTACATCTGTGCTACGCAGTACTAGCTATTTGGGAAGCTGAGGCAGAAGGATCACTTCCCAGGAGTTCAAATCTAGGCTAGGCAACACAGTAAGGCCCTAGTTAAAAAAAAATAAAATCAAAAAAAAAAAAAAAAGATGAAGACTATTATCCAAGAAAAAGTTTGAGAATTTGAAGACAAGGTAGTTCTAAATGATTATTTGAAAATAAGGTAGTTCCAAATGATGTTTTATAGCTAAAAGGAAAAGCTTAGAAAAAAACAAATGATAATGATGTACCAATTATGATATACCTGCAAATGAAAGGAAGTGGAAATGAAGGTTTTAGAACATGATACTAAAAAACTGTGGAGTGACTTCTGGTTTTAGCACGTAAGAAGCTAGAAGTTGCTACCCCTCTGAACAAGTAAAAATATGAACAAACTAAAAGAATCAACAACTCTTCTTAGATCTATCTGAGAGACAAGAAGGTCACAGGGCAAACTACTGTCCCCAAATTTGGAGATACAGCAAACGGAGGGAACTGCTGCTTAAAGCAGAAAGCCTCAAGAACAAACCTCTATGGGAGCCAGTGATAAGCTAGGAAACCTGAACTATAACTGCTGAATTGCTGCAAGCTCAGTGTGGGCAAGTCTCAAAGTTAAAAACCCTGGGGGGACCCAGTCATTGAGGGGACCCAGTTATTGAGGGCTCCCACACTTTTGTGAGTTTTATCTCCAGGAGGTCAACCTGGTTCTCACAGTAAATATAGGAGAAAAATCCTCCTGTACTACAGGTAAGGAAAGGAGAAACAGAAACATGTGAAATACACCAGACTCACAGCAAGGTGTGTCCTGTGAAAGCCTAAACCGCTTCTGCGTTTATCAGAGCCTCATGGCCTGGTGGAAGGGAAATACCCAACTCTAGCTGCCTCCAGCCATCCTGTCCCACCAAAAGGGAGGAAAAAACCATACAGTTCACTGTCTTGAGGCACAGGCTCACTAAAAAACTAAGACCCACTCATGGACTATAGAATGCCTTCCCTCCTTCTCCCCCGCCCCAACACCTCATCACTGTATTTCTAAAGGCCAATTTACAGCAGGTCCTTTTACCCAGTAAGTCCTGTCAGGCTATAAAGAGAAAAATTACAAGATATAGTAAAAGGCAAAAAACAGTTTGAAGAGACAGAGGAAACAACAGAACCAGACTTAAATCTGGCAGGAATATTGGAATTATCAGATCAGGAATCTAATACAACAATGATTAAGATGCTAAGGGCTCTTTACTAATGGATAAAGTACATAGGATGCAAGAACAGATGGGCACTGTAAGCAGAAAGATGGAAATTCCACGAAAGAACCAAAAAGAAACATAAGAGATCAAACACTGTAACAGAAGCGAACAATGCCTTTGATGGGCTTATTAGCAGACTGGGCACAGCAGAGGAAAGAATCTCTGACCTTGAGGATATTTCACTAGAAACTGCTAAAACTAAAACGTGAAGAGAAAAAAGACTGGGGGAAAAAGAGAATAGAATATCCAAGAACTTTGGGACAACTACAAAAGGTGAAAGCTACACATAATGAGAATTTCAGAAAGAAAACAGAGAGAGAGAAAGGAGCAGAAGAATTACGGGGGAGGGGGAGTACCAAAAAAATGTACACACATCTTAAGCAATGTTATCTATGTACTACTTTTCAAAGAGGAATTGAACTATGGTAGCAATGTACAGTGTGGCATTCGTTCAAAAGATGATGCTAATCAAAGAATTCTGGTGTCCCCATGCAACCGGCAGGACGGTCAAAGAAAATTGTGGAAGTGTGGTTGTCGTTAGAGGAATATAAGTCTATTTTGAAGTGGTATTTGTAATTCAAGAACACTTCCACGTACGCAACAATGCAAGAATGAGTATGCAACAGAGTCTCCAACATGTTTAACATGCATGCGTTCATGACAAGTCTGAGATGCACAGTGTTCTGTGTGATGTACACAAGGGAAGATCCAGGAGGCCTCGCACAGCAACAAATCCTTTGGTCAACATTGCTCAAGCCATGGTTTGCCATATTCAGAAACATCTGGATGCTGATAGTAATCACTTTGAGCACCTCTTGTAAATGCAGAAGTCAAATATGATTTATGTTCATCTTTTGTTATTGGTACATATTATTACAATTTTAATATAGCTTTTTTCCTTTCTCAAAATGTGTATATATATTTTTTGGCACCCTACTTATTTGAGACAATAATGACCAACAAGTCCCCCAAACTAGTATCAGACACCAAACCAAAGATCCAAAAACCTCAAAGAAGACCAAGCAGAATAAACACCAAAAACATTCCACCTAGGCATAGATGCCTACAGAATATTTATAGATGCCTTATCTATAAGATGAGCAAAGCAAAGAATTACATCCAACTTCTCCTCAGAAACCATACAAATAAGCAAGCAGTGGAGTGAAATCTCTTAGGTGTTAAGAGAAAAAAAAAATTACAAACCTAGTATTCTGTACCCTGAGAAATTATCCTTCAAAAGTGAAAGAGGAAGGAACAGGATGGCAGCCGAGCAACAGCTTCCTTGCAACTGGGCACGGTAAGTCTGGGGAGAGAAGACTTCAGGCATCTCTGGCTGGTGGGATCTGCCCAGAAACATCCCTTTGGGGACACAGCGTGAGACTTCTGGACCCCCTGAGGAAGGCAAAAGCAGTGGAGAGCTGAACTTCATTTTTGCTAGTGTTTCTACCATTATTAATTGGGTTTTTCCCCAATTTTATCCCATAAAGTTTTGTTTTGCTTGTTTTGGTTTGATTTATTGCATTTTTGCCTTTCCTCTCTACTTGGTGGAGGTGGGGTACTGTGTCCAAACAGGCTAACAAAGAGCTGCTGACCTAACCTAACAGAGGTTGGGGGAACTTAAGGTTGGGTCAAAGTACCCTATTGTACACCTATATTGCTCCCATCTCCCTCTTTCTGTGCCTCTCTTCTTTTTGTCAATAGTTGCTTCTACCTACCCCCTCTCCTTACTCCTTTTTCTTTCCTTTACTTTCTTTTTTTTTTTTTCCTTTCTTTCTTTTTTCCCTCCTTGCTCTTTGATCTTCTCATCCTTCTGGTCCTGTACCAAAAAGACTCATCAAAACCCTTGTTCAGAGGCACGGCAACATAAAGAGCAGGAGGAAGAGAAAGGAAAATTAGGGCAAGGAAACAGATAAAAGAAATCATTCATGAGGAAGAATCAGCAGAAAACTCATGGCATCATGAAAAATTAGTCCAGAGCAATTCCACCAAGGGACTGTGAGGTAGCTACTGCAGAGGATTCCACCTATAAGGAAATGTTAGAAATGACAGAAAGGGATTTTAGAATACAGATGATGAAAACAATCAAGGAAATGAATGAAACTGCTGATAAAATGGAAAAGGAAATCCAAAAACAGAATCAATTAAGAGATGAACGCTATGAAGAATATAAAAAGGATATAGCAGAGCTGAGGGAAATGAAGCAGTCAATTAGGGAACTTAAAGATGCAGTAGAAAGTATCAACAAC
>CAUYRH010052761.1:0-20434 GCA_963574655.1 Perodicticus potto
ATCATAAAAATTTGATAAAAAAAAACACCCAAAATATTAACACCACCCAAAAAAAAAAAAAAAAAAAAAAAAAAAAAGGGCAACTATGTGAGGTGATACATATGTTAAATTAGCTAAATTACAGTGATCATTTTACAATGTATATGTATATAAAAACTTTACATTGCACACCTGAAATATATATAATTTATCAATTATGCCTCAATAAACCTGGAACGAAATTGAAATGAGCAAAAGATTTGAACAGACACTTCACCAAAGATGTACAAACAGCCAATAGGCACACACAAAAAAATGTTCAATGTCATTAGACCTCAGAAAAATGCAAATTAAATCATCCATTAGAATGGCTAAAATTAAACATGGCATTATCAAATATTGGTACTGTTAGCGGGAAAGTAAAATGATATAATCACTTTGGAAAATGGTGTAGTAATTTCTTATAAAGTTACATATAGTCATGCTCTGCATAACAACATTTTAGTCAATGACAGATTGCATATAGAATAGTGGTCTCATAAGATTATAATGGAGATTTAAAAATCCTATTACCTAGTGATATCATAGCCATTGTAATTCTATAATGTAACATACTACTCACATGCTAAAAGTGATGCTGGTGTAAACAAACCTACTGCTCTACTAGTTGTATAAAGCAACATATGATTGTATAATTTACTATATTACCTACCAATTCTACTTCTAGGAGTAAATTGGAGCAAAAGTCTCCTTGAAGATTTTTACATGAATGTTTATAACAGCTTTAGTAATAATAGCCTCAAACTTGAAATAGTCCACACATCTACCAACAGAAGACTGTATAAACAAATTGTTGTGGAGAATGCAAGATAGGCAATTAGAGATACCACTTATCAGAATGTCACAGCTGGAGGGTAGAATATTGGACTGAGGAGGATGAAGAACAGTTGCAGCTCAAGTGTGGATTATAGGGAAAGATAATAGAGACATCTGGCAAACCCACCAAGAAAAACTGAGAAGCTGACAAAGAAAATAGAGAGAAGTTTGCACCCCAGACCAAACCCAGAGATGCTTTGAGCTCAGTTAAAGGTTAAGAGGAGTTTTCCCCTCCCCCACTTAGGTGCCTTCAGTGATCAACCTGACACAAAATATACACAAGACACCACCACCCTCCATGAGCACAGGCATCAAGCCTAAATAGGAATAGTGGGGTGAATTAGTGAACCCTAGGAGTTTTGGCATCCAAAAAGGACACCCGACAGGAGACAGCCACGAGACCAAAGCATTGGCTTTCTTATACCTAGGCACCTCCTCCACTGCACCTCCTTTATTCATAGCATTAGCTCCAGGCAGCTGATAGCCACTGCCTTTCTGTCTCCCTTTACAACTATGAGAGTACTCTGCATCCAGAAGCTTATGAGCATCTGCTTCTCTAGGGTAGACATGCATTCCTGGCTAAGTCTGCAACAGAGAGAGAGGCTGCCATTTTCAAGAGCTTCCTGCCCACTGGCATTTCACGGGATCATGTCCTGGCAGCCTAAACAGGTGAACCAGACCTGGTTCCCCACAGACATGAGAGCAGTGTAGGGAAAAGCAGGGGTGAGGATTTTGTCCCAGACATGGGTGGTAAGGAAACCCCATGAGATATATACAATACAAGAGTGGGGGAGGTGTTAAGGAATGCTTATTTGTGAGTGTGCCCTCCCCCTGCCCCTACTATAGAACTGCCATATCCAATAGGAGTGCAGCACTCAGAGTGAATTAGCCTAGACCCTGGTTCCCATAACAAACAAACGCCTTGGGCATGCCAATTAAAAGGGAGCAGTGGTCTCTCCTCCAACTCACCAAAATAGGGAGGGCAGCATAAGCCATGAAACTCATGACTGGCTGCTCCTCCCCAGTGAGAGCTTGCTCCTTACTGAAGCCCCTGTGGATAAAAAGGCCTACCTCTCTCTCCTTAGGGTCTTGCAGTGGAACAGGGATGTGTAATTGAGGAGCCTCCTATATCCTCAGCCCAGAGACATACACTAGTGAGTCAGATTCACTGAGGGGAAGGTCACAGGACGGTCATGGGCAGTGAGGGAATTCTCATGGACTGATCTGATGGTACAGTGTTATGGAGCTCCAGAGAGAGATGATTAGGGAAGGTGTTCACCCAATCATGCAGAGAAACCACACTAATGGACAAGGGCACTCAAAATAGCCAATATATTACTCACAAATAAAAATAAACCAGACTTCAGGCTTTACTATAAATCTATAGTGATCAAACAGCATGGTACTGGCACATGACAGTCCTTACCAGACTTCAGGCTATACTATAAATCTATAGTGATCAAAACAGGATAGTACTGGTACAAAAATAGCGAGGTAGATATACAGAACAGAATAGAGAACCAAGAGATGAACCCAGTCACTTATCATCATTTGATCTTTGATGGGGGAAAGATTCCCTATTTAACAAATGGTGCTGGGTGAACTGGCTGGCAACCTATAGAAGATGGAAACTGGATCCTCACCTTTCACCATTAACAAAAATTGATTCTCCCTGGAGAAAAGATTTAAACTTAAGACATGAAACTATAAAAAACTAGAAAACAGTGCAGGGAAAACACTTGAAAAAATTAACTTGGGAAAATACTTTATGAGGAGGAAGCCCCTGGCAATTGAAGCAACACCAAATATATATTACTGGAATCTGATCAAACTAAAAAGCTTATGCACAGGCAACAGCACAGTAAGTAAAGCAAGAAGACAGCCTTCAGAATGGGAGAAGATTTTGTTATGTTTCTGATAAAGGTCTGATAACCAGAATCCACATATCAAATGAATCAATAAGAAAAAAACAAATAACCCCATTTCGTTATGGGCTAGAGACTTAAACAGAAGCTTCTCTGAAGAAGACAGGCACATGGCCTACAAACACATGAAAAGTGCTCATCAGAGAAACGCAAATCAAAACCACTTTGAGGTATCATCTAACTCCAGTAAGATTAACCCACATCACAAAATCCCAAAACTACAGATGTTAGCATGGATGTGGAGAGAAGGGAACACTTTTTGCACTGCTGATGGGAAGGCAAACTAATACATCCTTTTTGGAAAGAAGTTTGGAGAACACTTAGGGAATTAAAAGTAAACCTGCCATTCAATCCTGCAATTCCTCTACTAGGTATATACCCAGATGACTAAAAATCATTTTACAACAAAGATATTTGTACCAGAATGTTTATTGCAGCCCAATTCATAATTGCCAAGTCATGGAAGCAGCCCAAGTGCCCATCAACCCATGAATGGATGAATAAATTGTGGTATATGTATACTATGGAATACTATGCCATAAGAAAAGATAGAGATTTTACATCTTTTGTGTTTACCTGAATGAAATTGGATAGAAGAAAAAGTATCCAATGTACTCAATACTATTATGAAACCAATATATAATCACCTACACACTCATACAAATGATAAAATGCAACTATAGTCCAGAAAGAAGGAGGAAAGAGGAGGGAGAGAAGGGGGGAGGCCAAGAGGAAGGAGGCTATTTGGAGGCTATTCTTGGGACCTCACCCAAGATGTACAATGGAATGGTACATCCAAAACTATTAAGAGTAAAGTATAAATGTCTTACCACAACAAATAAGTGAGGTGATGGTTATGTTTACCAGTTTTATGTAAGCATTTCACATTGTATATCAAATCAGCACATTGTACCCCATAAATGCATTAATGTACATGGTTATGATTTAATTTTTAAAAAAAAAGAGTTTATCAGGAAGAGCTTTCCCAGTTTGAAGAGATTGCCCTGAACATCATACCAACCACTCCCTTCAGTGGGCGGAAAAGCAAACTCTGAACCAGCCTCATTGAATCTTTTCAAAGCTTTCAGGTACTGGCAATCCTGCCACAATCTACTTGCTCTTCCCTCCTACCTATCTCAGAGTCAGTAGAGATAAAGCAACCCCCTGGGAACTATAGGGTCTCTCTTAAATCTTGGGCCATTTGTGAGCCCCATTGGGGGGATCAGAACTTACTATAGGCACAAAGAACACTTGTGTAGCTAGCTCTTCCACACAAACTTTAATCAATGACAGCAGGAACAACCCCATAGCTAAGCATAATACCTTCCAACTCACGCAAACAGGGAGAAGCTGATTCATATACACAAATACCACCCACCATTTTGAAAATTACACTGGAAAACCTAACTCATTAGGAAGAGATTAAGACTGCAGGTCAGAGGTAACCCAAGAGGGCCCATCAGACCTGCAAGAACACCCAATAGGCAAGCACTCCTCTCCCTGGTATAGTCAGAGGTTGCTCCTTGGGGACCTTGAGACAGGCCTGTAAGCCAGGCCTACCACCCCTAGGTCTCAACCTAGAGGCCAAATGAGAAGAAATCAGTAAAAGAGTTCTGGGAACATGAAAAATCAGAGTGAAAGAACACTTCTAAAAGAAAATATACCAGTGGAAACCAACCAAGAATACTGAAGTAACTGATAAAGAATTTTGAATATGGATTTTAAGAAAGCTTAAAAGAAAAGAAAAAAATAGAAAGCCAACACAAAGAAACCACAAAAACAATGGAGGAAACGAATGAAGAAAATTCACTAAAGAAATTCAATTATTTTACAAAATCAAGCAGAACTTCTAGAAATGAAAAATATACAGAAGAGAATACAAAAAGCAGTGGAAATCCTTAAGAATCCTCTAGATCAGGCCAAAAAAAGAATCTCAGAGTTTGAAAACAACATATTGAATTAAGCAAGTCAGTCCAAGAGAAGAAAATAGAGAAAGAAGAGAAATAAAGAAAGCATACAAGAAAGATGGGATTATGTAAAAAGTCTTACCATAAGACTCACAGGCATCCCCAAGGGTTAGAAAACCTATTTAAGTGAATACTTGAGAAAAATGTCCCAGGTCTTGATAGAAGTCTAAACATCCAGGTATTAGAAACTAAACAGACTCCTAGGAGATTCATTGCCAAGAGGCAATCACAACACTCAGTCATAAGACTGGCCAAAGTTGACATGAAAGAGGAACTTCTACAAACAATAACGTAAAAGTATTACCTAATTTACACAGGAAAATCCATCAGACTAACTGCAGACTTCTTAACTGAGAACTTATAAGCCTAAAGGAACTGGATCCCCATTCTCAGTCTTCTCAAACAGAATAATGGTTAAGCATAGAATTTTGTATGCTGAAAAACTGTTTCTTAGATGAAGGAGAAATGAAGACTTTCTCAGACAAGCAAATGCTGAGGGAATCTGTCAAAACCAGACTTGCCTTTCAAGAAGTACTCAGATCTGCATTATGTACTTAAAAGGACAATAGACACCCACCAGTGTAAAATCATCCAAAAGCTAAAGTTCAAAGCCCAGATACCACAGTGGCTCAAGAGGTAAAACAAAGTAATAAAGTTCTATTCAAAAGGATGAACAGAAATCTACCCCACGTATCATTTCCTTCAATAAATGTGAATGACTTGAATTCCCCTCTCAAGAGACATAGGCTGGCAGAAAGGACAAAGAAATACGATTCAAGAATCTGTTTTCTCCAGAAAACATCTAACCCACACAACTCATTCAACTTCAAGGTGAAGGGATAGGAAATGATATTCCATGCAAATACAAACCAAAATAAAGCTAGTGTAGCCATTCTTATATCAGATTAACATTCACTTCACAGCAATAAAAGTAAAAACAGACAAGGACGTTCATTATGTAATGATAAAAGGAACAATTCAACAAGAAGACATAACAATTTTAAATATTTATGCCCAGATTTATAAAGCAAACCCTATTAGATCTAAACAAAGTAATAAACAGATTACTTATAACAGTCATTGTTATAACCAGGGACTTCAACACCCTACTAACAGACCTGGACAGATCCTCCAAGCAGAAAATAAATGAAGAAACACAAGACTTAAACAGTACTATAGAACAAAGGGGCCTAACAGACATTTATGGAATATTTTACCCAAGAACTACTGAATATACATTCTTCTCATCAGCACGGGGAACATTCCCTAAGATTGACCATGTATTAGTCCACAAAAATATGTCTCAAAAAATTCAAAGAAATTGTGGTGCCTGTGGCTCAAAGGAGTAGGGTGCCGCCCCCATATGGAGGCAGTGTGTTCAAACCCAGCCCTGGCCAAAAAAAAAAGAAAGAAATTCAAAAAAATATAATCATACCATGTACCTTCCCAGATCACAGTGGAATATAATTAGAAATCAACTCTAACAGAAACACTCAATTCTACACAAAATTGTGGAAATTAAACCACCTTTAACTGAATAATTATGGGGTCAAGGAGGAAATTAAGATGGACATCATAAGATTCTTCAAACTAAATGACAAAGGTGACACAAGTCATCAAAAATCTATGTGATTCAGGAAAAGCACTCCTAAGAGGAAAATTCATTACCTTAAAAGTTTACATCAGAAAGACAGAAAGATCACAAATCAAGAATCTAATGAATTATCTGAAGGAATTAGAGAAGGAAAAGCAAACCAATCCCTAACCCAGGAGAAGAAAAATAACTAAGGTCAGAGCAGAATAAAATGAAATTAATCAAGAATGGAAGAAAAAGTATCCAGTGTACTCAGCCCTTCTATGAACTTATCTATAGCTTTCATATGAAGGCTATAACCCAATTATAGCATAAGGATATGGGGAAATGGGCAAGGGGGGGGAGGAGAGGGGAAAGGATGGTGGAGGAAGGATAAATAGTGGGATCATACCTATGGTCTATCTTAGAAGGGTAAGAATGCAGCATGCAGAAAGGAAAACAATGCAGAATACAGAAGGATAAGAATGCATAAATACCTTAACACAATAATTAAGAAAATGCCAGGAAGGCCATGTTAACCAGTTTGATAAAAATATTTCAGATTGTATATAAAACCAGCACATTGTACCCCATGATTGCATTAATGTACACAGCTATGATTTAATAAAAAAGAAAGAAAAAATAAATTAATAACCAAAAAATTATATAGAAGATAAAGGAAACAAAAAGTTTGTTCTTTGAAAAGATAAACAAAATTAACAGACCTCCTCCAAGATTAATAAATAAAAAGGACACTAATAAGCTCAATCAGAAATGAAAAAGGAGATATTACAACTGATAGCATGGAAAAATCTATATGCACATAAAATGGAAAAAGTTGAGGAAATGGACAAACTCTTAGAAACATACATCCTCCCTAGGCATAATCAGGAAAAAATAGGACTCCTAAACAAACCAATCTCAAGTAGCAAAATTGAAGCAACAATAAAAAATTTTTCTTCCAACAAAAAAAGTTCTCAGATCAGATGGTTTCACAGATAATTTTACCAGACCTACAAATAATAACTAGTATTGATACTGCAGAAATTATTTCATCACATTGAGAATGAAGGAATCCTTCCTAAACTCATTCTATGAAGCCAGTATCACCTTGATACTAAAGCTAGGAAAGGGGACAACAAAAAAGGAAAACTACAGACTAATATCCTTTATGAATATAGATGCAAATGTTCTCAATAAAATTCCAGCAAATGGAATTTAGCAGCACATCGAAAAAAAAATAAATTCACCATAACCAAGTGGGCTTCATCCCAGGGATGCAAGGGTGGATCAACATGTGAAAATCTATAAATGTGATTCACCACATAAACAGAACCAAAAACAAAGACAATATGATTATCTAGATTAAGAGAAAATATTTGACAAAATTCAGCACCCTTCTATCATAAAAATTCTTAACAAAATAAGCATAAATAGAATATCCCTTTAAAGTATAAAAGCCATATATGACAAGCCTACAGCAAGCAACATACTGAGCAGGAAAAAATTGAAAGCATTCTCACTTGGGTCTGGACCCAGACAAGGTTGCCCATTGTCACCATTTCTATTCAACATAGTGCTAGAAGTCTTAGCCAGAGCAATCAGACAAGAGAAGGAATTCAAAGGTATCTAATGGGGACAGAAGAACAGAGGAGGGGACAAGATGGCTGACTAGAGGTAGCTTTCATCAAAAGTTCCTATCCAGTGGGAGGTAAATTGGACTGATGTGAACTTGGAGTAGTTGAAATTGAGGAGTAGATCACAAGTAGAAGAAATTAAGGCACTCAGCAACCCTACTGAGACAAACAGTGAAGATGAAGATGAGAAGGAGGAAGGGAGAGAATTGAGGATGGGTAGAGAACAGACCAGACTAGAAGAGCCCAGAGCCAAATAGAAGGGTATATAAAGGGGACCTCTTCTCCACCTGAGGGCTTTCTGTAAGCAGCAAAATATAGAATATCTCGCCCCCACAAGAGAGTCCTATGAAGGACAAAAGACCCAGTTTTCCTGCCTTTAAGTATCTCCTCCTCTGGTTCCCTATCCTGACTGGCAGAATAGTAAGCAATTTTGGTTCCAGCCACCTAGTGGCCACAGACCATCCTCCCTCTTTCTGTGGGTGCCTGACAGAAATCCCCGTACAGAGGCCTGCTTCCCACCATGCCAATGAGTCAGAGTCAGAGCCCCACCCACAGGCACCAAAAAGGTGAAGGAACTTTGGATTCTACCCAGCCCAGATAGCAACCACAGAAGTAAGAGTTACAAAGGCCACTTTCTCTGTCAATGGCAACCTGTGAGATATATAGCTAGCCATGAGAAGAAAGGGACCTATTGTCCTGCCCTCTGACAACATGTCTGGCAAGAATTCTGAGGGACGTGTGCATTGTGTAGGTTGGTGAACTGGGTATGACCAGTTCCTCACTGTAAGAGGAACTTATGTCTCAACTACACAAACAGTGGCAAGGTAGAGTCACAACTGAGTCTGCCTCCTGTTAGGGGGAAACCTTCCCTACTCTCTGCAGTGGTTCAGGTCTGGTATCTGTGCCCTAAAATCCCCTCCTAGAGGCCCAGCTCCCAGCTCCCTGCCTATCAAGCTTGGAGAGGGGCAGGCCTGGCCTTAGGCAACCTTGTTCTGGGAAATTCCAGGAAGGATACAGCAGGTTCCAGATTCCCTTTCCCCAACAGCAGGCAAAAGCCTCCGCATTTCCTTTTGAATCTGTTGTGGCTAGGACTTTGGCAAAAAACATAGCTTTTTTAATTTGTTTGTGGGTGGGGCCAGCACTTTGCCTGGAACAGTTTGGCTTGCTATCCAGAAGCCACTCCCAGCCTAGAAGTGTCACCTAAAGGTCTGGCTCCCAGCCCCACTCCACTCAGCTTGGAGAAAGCAAGGCTGTTCCTCCAGGACCCTCACATGCCACCGCCTGAAAAGGGAGCTTTGGAAGACTATATGCAGGAAGGACCACTGGAATATGCAGCAGCTCCTTTAAACAGTTAGTGGGGAAGGGGAATAGAGAGCTCCATATCATGGGGTCTCTGGATCTGATTTCAGCCTGCCAGTTTAGTTTCCAAAGAGCCTTAACACACTGCTGAGTGGATCAGCACAACAATAAATGGCAATCACTTTGATGGGCTCTGGAAGGGACACAGTAAACTCCATGCCCTGGGACCCTTGAAACTGATATTAGCCAGCTTGTTTTAGTACCCAAACAATCCAAAATCCCCTCAGTTAGCCTCTGAGCAGGCTAACTGTATACCAAGCAGGTGCTTTGCTCTGGCAGGTCCTGGAGGGGGCGGGGAGAGTTCCAACAACCCAGGGCTCCACTCAACATTAGCCTCTAACATTAGACATCCAAACAGTCTTAAAACAAGTGGCCAAATGATCATAATGCCACTTGCTTGGCACTGGCAAGTTCTAAAGGAGGCATGGAGAGCTCTGCACTTCAGACAGCCATTGTCATTACCAGCCCACGTGAATTGACATCCAAAATTCCCCCAAAGCAAGTTGAATGGCATTATTGCCAGCAGATAAGTGCTGCAATCTGTCATCCAAGGCTCCACCTTTCAGGCCCCAATGTTCTCCTGGGGGCTGCCTAAGGGACGTCAATATCTCCTAGAATATCTCCCAATAACAATTTAGGGACAACCTAACATTCCAATTTAAGTAGTATAGTAAATATACATATATATATATACATAAATTGAAAACACACAGGTAGGAATCAGCAGAAGACCTCCAGGAACATGAAAAAATCAGAGCAGATCAACTCCTTCAAGAGATTACAAGGAAGATACTGCTGAAAATACCATCTATAGAGAAATTTTGAAATGACAGAAATAAAATTCAAAATGCGAATGGCAAACAGATAACTGGAATTGAAGAGCAGATAGAAAAACAAAACCAAAAAGAAATCCAAAAACTGTCTCAAGAAATCAGTGAAATTAAAGACAAAGTCACCAAAAAACCTGGACATAATTAGGAAGGATTTAGCAGAGCCCAAGGAATTGAAAGAGGCATTCAAGGAGTTTAAAAACACAGCAAAGAAACTCAGCAATAGAGTAGAACATGGGGAAAAAAGTCTCAGAAATCAAAGACAAGAACTAACCTAATCATTCGAAGAGACAGAAAAGAAAAGAGCAAAAGCAGAGCAATCTCTTAAAGATATGGAATTACACAAAACATACAAACATACGAATCACAGGGATTCCTAAAGAAGAAGAGAGTCATAAAAGCATGGAAGCTCTACCTTAAGACATGATATTGGAGAACTCCCTAAATATTGCAAGAGATGCAGAAATTAAGATACTAGATCATTTCAGAACCCAGGACAACTCATTAAACAAAGCATCTCCTAGATTCATTGTAATTAGCCTGTCCAAAGTCAAAATGAAAGAGAAAATTCTGCAAGCAGCCAGTTGTAAGCAACTTCTTACCCACAAAGGGAAAAACAAGGGTGGCAACAGACTTTTCAACAGAAACTTTTCAAGCCAGAATAGAGTGTTCATCTGTCTTTAACTATAATCTCAGACAAAACAACTTCCACCCAGGATTCTGCATCCTGCTAAACCAAGCTTCATATTCAATGGAGAACTCAAATAATTTACTGACAGGCAAACACTGAGGAAATTCACTACAAAAAGACCAGCTCTGCAGGAAGTACTCAGATATGTTCTTTACACTGACTATCAAAAAGGAAAACCCCCAAAGTAAAGACATCCAAAAGCTAAAGAACAAAGCATAGCTTCCACAATGGTGCAAATGATAAATCTAAGCAACAGAACCTCACAAAACATGACAAACAGAACATCACCATATTTATGACTTCTCTCAGTAAACATGAATGGCTTTAATTGCCACTGAAGAGGCACAGGCTGGCTGAGAAGAAAAAGAAAGATGGACATTATACACTGGTCAAGGAAACAATACAACAAGTAGACATTTCAATTCTAAATATCTATGCACCCAACTTAAATGCTCCCTGACACACAAAACAATCCCTAGCTGATCTGAACAATATGATATCCTGCAACACCATAGCAACTGGGGACTTCAGCTCCCCTCTGACAAAACTGGACAGATCCTCCAAATCTTCCAAGAAGAAACAAAACAATGAAACAATGGCCTTAAGACTTTAGAAAAAAGGAGTTTAACAGACATACACCAAACATTCCACCTGAATAAAATGGAGTATACATTCTTCTCATAAGCCAATGGTTCGTTCTCTAAAATTGATCATATGATCAATTAGGGCACAAATCAAATCTCAACAAATTTAAGAGAATATAAATTATACTTGTATCTTTTAGGACCATCATGGTATAAAAGTAGAACTCGACTGCAACAAAAATCTTCATCCTCACACAAAGTCATGGAAACTAAACCACGTTATGCTGAACAACAGCTGGGTCAAGGAGGAGATAAAGAAAGAAATTACTAGATTTCTTGAACAAAATGACAATGAAGCCACAAGCTATCAAAACCTGTGAGATACCGCAAAGGCAGTCCTAAGAGGAAAATTTATAACATTAAATGCCCAAATTCAAAAAAACAGAAAGGGAGCAAATGAACAACCTAATGAACTATCTCAAGGAAGTTGAAAAGGAAAAGCATTCCAATCCCAAACCTAACAGAAGAAAAAACATTGCAAAAATTAGATCAGAATTAAATAAAATTGAGAATATAAGAACCATTTGGAAGAGCAGTAAAATAAAAAGTGAGTCTTGGAAAGATTAATAGAATCAATAAACCTTTGGCCCAATTAACTAGAAACAGAGAACTAAGATCTCTAATGGCCTCAATCAGAAACAAAAAAAGAGGAGAAATAACAAGAGTTACCATAAAAATACAAAATATTATCACTGACTACTACAAAAGAACTCTATTCCCAGATATTTGAAAATGTAGAGGAAATGGACCACTACCTACAATCACACAATCTCCCTAAACTTATCCAGAAAGGATTAGAAATTTTGAATAGACCAGTATCTGAAGCATTGAAATTGCAACAACAAAAAATCTTCCAACTGGGAGGCACCTGTGGCTCATCGAGTAGGGCGCCGGCCCCATATACTGAAGGTGGCGGGTTCAAACCCGGCCTCGGCAGAACTGCAAAACAGAAAACTAGCCAGGCATTGTGGCGGGCACCTGTAGTCCCAGCTACTCGGGAGGCTGAGGCAAGAGAATTGCCTAAGCCCAGGAGTTGGAGGTTGCTGTGAGCTGTAACGCTACGGCACTCTACTGAGGGCGATAAAGTGAGACTGTCCCTACCAAAAAAATAAAAAAACCTCTATGTGATTGTACTTCAAGCTCATCATATTTAAAACTGAATTCATTACCTTTTCACCCTAAGTATGACTTTAATAACTTACTTAAAAGTATAATGATAATAAACCTGGTTTTCCACTTCAAAGTATAATCATAATTTGAAAGAAACTAATAAAAGAATAAAAGATATAGTAATAAATGCTGATATTAAATATATGGAATCACAGAGGGAAAAAATACACTAAATGATTTGAATTTTGACAAAAATGAATTTAGATATGCAGAAGTACTTTTAAATATAAAATTCAGCAAGAAGCTTTGCTTTTAGTGACGTTCACACCATCCTAGAGTCTATAAAACCAGAATGAAATACTGTGGTAATTCTAAAAGTTTACTGGGTTTGCTGATCTGCAGCCTTTCTTTCATTTTGGAGACAGAGTCTCACTTTATCGCCCTCAGTAGAGTACCGTAGTGTCACAGCTCACAGCAACCTCCAACTCCTGGGCTTAGGCGATTCTCTTGCTTCAGCTTCCCGAGCAGCTGGGACTACAGGCGCCCACCACAACACCCGGCCATATTGTTTTGTTGCAGTTTGGCTGGGGCCGGGTTTGAACCCACCACCCTGGGTATATGTATGGGGCTGGCGCTCTGCCCAATGAGCCACAGGCGCTGCCCGTGGATATCCCAATTTAGCAAACCCTTTCACTACCTGATCTATTAAGTGAGATTTACATTTTGTGTTGGTCAAATAAGGAAATTATTAAAAATGAAAGGCTAATGTGTATCCACACAACTGATAATAAGCCAGCCCTAACCAACTGGAATAAAGGTTTGTATGGAACATCACAACCCTTCAAACTCACCGCCATCTCCTCCCACTTCCTGTATTGGGGGTTCAATGTGAAAGAAGCCTTCTGGAGAAAAATAACCATAAGTGACTTTACCTGATTCTTTTTTTTTGAAGTAGAGATGGTTAAACTTCAAATGATAATAGGTGAAAAAATAGATGTGGATTAAAGTTGCTAAAAAGGGCAAATTTTAAAAGATCGTAAATTAGAAAGACAAACACACAAGTCTCAAAATCAACTATGTTTTTCAAATTCATAAAAAAATTATGTCCATGAAAGAAAACTATATTTCCTGGAATCCTCTCTACTTAATTGTGTGTATCTATAATTAACAGAAGGTTGTTTTAATTAAGTTTAGATACAAAGGTAAGTTCTTGCACAACCCCAAATAAAGATTCCCTTTCACCTCTAAGTCACATTCGATCCAGGAAATTCTGTTATGCTATTGTCTCCTTTGGCACTTTCTCTTATTCTGATAGGGAGAAGTAACTAAATTTCCCTTGATGTTAGTATTATCACCAAGAATAGTACTATTAGTAGTAGTTACAGCAGCAAACACTCAGTGTCAGGCTCAGCTCCGGTTTACCTAGATTAGGTCATTTATTCCTTACAACCACATCACTATTACTCTTACTTGACATTTAGGAAACTGAGGCCCTGAGATATTCATTTACAGGCCCAAAGTCACATTGCTGACCTTAGAACTCGGAACAACTTTTCTATACCATGCATCCTTCACTTTGGTAGATTATCCTAAAACTAAATCATTATAATTTGTTTTAAATTTCTCCTTTTAGAAAGATCAAACGTTATCTCTTGAATTTTTATGCCCAGCACCTTCTTTAGTCTTTGCCTTGTTATTCTGGATCACTAAGTGGTTGGATAAATAGATGAATGAAGATGTTTCTTTAACAAGTGAGACCCAGATACATACAATACAATATGTGAGTGTGTTTATAGGACTAAAAAGGATTAATTCTGGAGGTACCAGGTCTCCAAGTTTCCGGAGGTCCTCTTGGTATGAAATACAAACGCTTAGCCAGGAACCAACTGGTTACAGTCAGGGTAAATTGGCTGCCAAATCTTCCGCAATTTCATTTATCATGCTAGAATCGAAATACTCTCTGTATGAGAGGACTTGAAGTCGTGAGTAACGTTCAAAGAAAATCTCTTGAAAGCTGTACTTGTCATTTCGCGGATGTAAGCCGTGAAGGGGTCTATTACCTGAAGAAAGACCGTGACAGAGCTGTTTTCTGTTCGTCCCTGCGTCCCCAAGGCCCCGGGCAGCCTCTGGGAAACCCTAACTCAGGGCTGGGGGTTGGGAGAAACCTTGTCACTCTACAACTGGGATGAGGATGGGGGCGCGCATCATGCCACTTCACTCCCCAGCAGCTCCCCAGGAGACAGGTGCCCTACGGAGAATCTAAATTCAAAACAAAGCAAAGGACGGGAGGGAAGGGGGCCGGGATCCCTGTGGTCCCGGGGCGCTGAGCTTCCGACCTCACACGCTCGGTTCCACCCACCAACCCTTCCAACTGACGGTACCTGAAGGAACAGCTCGTAAAGAATTTCTTCTCGCACTCGGGCCTCTAAATTCCCCACAAACACGGTCCTGTCGGCCTCCTCCTGCGCAGGGAACATCCTCTGTCTAGACTCTAGGTTGGAGGAGGCGACAAGACCTGCGCCTTCACCCGGTCGTTTTTTTTTTTTTCTTGTGCCGCTGGGCCCGGGTGGGCAGGGTTGAGGGGGCGGGGCTGGGAACAAGAGCCCTGCGTAAAGGGGCGGGGCGAGTCCGCCCATTTCCCCTCCAGGCCCGCCCACCGCGCTGCCTCCCCTGCCAGGTCCGGCTGGGCGGTGGGACTGTGGCTGCGAGTAATAAAGAAACGTGCGAAGGGTTTTCCCTTTTGCTTCTGTGAAGCTTTCTATTTTCTCTCGCACCTTATTAATTTACTTTGGATTTATTCAACCAGCATTTTAAATAAACTGATTTTAAAGATGATTCGAAACGTAGTAACTTCATTACAGGAGCTCCCAGGCTAATAGGAGAAGAGTCATTTCTTTCTCTCCAAAGAATAAATGAGTATGTCAATAGGATGTTAGATTACATTATTCATAAAATAATTTTTAGAAAAAAAATCAATGCATGCACGGATGCGGACACAGCAGAGGTGTAGGATGAAAGGTAATTTACCTAAGAAGTGCTTCCTAGATGAGTTTTGAAAGTGTTCCGCAGAGATTTTAGGTGGACTCCAAAATCATCCTGTGCTGGTAAGAGCAGAGCAATTTTGTGCCTGAAGCGGGAACTCTTGAGGATGGCCACTGAAGGCTTGTGATAGGATCCAATGGTTGTACTTTGTTTCAAGGATTTTCCTTGTATATTGTGTGCTAAGCCAAAGGGTTGCCTCTTAGTTGGGGAGAGATTGTTTTCTAAAATATTAAAAACAATAAAGATAATTAAACAAAAGGAGAAAGAAAACTTAGAACCTCAGCACTCCAATAAATCAACTGCCAACTGTTAACTTGGCTTCCTTCTTGAAGATATCAAACATCTGCATAGAACCTGGAAATCATGCTATAAATATTCAAGTAATCAGGGCACCATTTGGCCTTTAGTGTGGCTGTGATGAAAATTCATTTGGATGAAGATATATGCTTTTAATTAGGTGGGACAACGCTCTCCCAATATCATCTTTTCTAATGAAAAGGGTCACATCTTAGGAAACACAATGTTCTAATTTAACTCCAATATTACTTAATAATTTTGTAACCATCCCCCCACAAGTTAAAGCAACCAGTCATTAACAGAAATTCTTGAGCTTATAGGATGGCAGATAGGAAAAGAAACAACTTGCTGAAATGCTGAAACTTTCTTTGCTTGTAAGATAAGAAAACTAGCTGAAATCTGTTGGAATCAATATGGTCAACTGGAATCTGCAAATGAGCTTGCTAACATCACAGGCAGAATTTCCACTACATGTTTCACATTAACTCCATGCAAATCTGCATACGTGACCCTTGCGGATTCAGGAAGAGGTAACTGGACATGCCCTCGGACTTTCCAGACCTCCCTTTTCCTTCAACTAATCACCCAGAATCCACCCTGTAAGCCTTTTCTGATAAATGTACTGTCTTAAAGTCACAACAGAAAGACAGATTTGAGATGGTCTCCTGTCCCCTTGTTGGTCCACTTACAATAAAGCATCTCCCTTCCTGAAAACCCAATACCATTGTATTGGCTTCTAGTTCATTGGGCAACAAGCCCCTTTTGCCCAGTAACAATTTCTTATTGGAATTCATATTTTGGTCCTTAAGAAATGGATTGAACTAAATATAATTACTTCATTTAACAGGTACTTTCTAAGTGCTTACTTTGTGCCAGACAGTCATTAATTCTTGGAAAACCAAGATATGAATAAAAATCTGCCTTCCTAAATCTTACAATCTGTGAGAGGTAGACTTTCTATACTCACATATATAATACCTCAGTCCCTTCAGCTGATACACAGTATATCGACCTTCAGTTGCTCTATCATGAATCTAATAGTCCTATCTCCTTTTTTTGTCTTTCTTTCCTCTATCATCAATATAGTTGTAGTAGGGGGCGGTGCCTGTGGCTCAAAGGAGTAGGGCACCAGCCCCATATGCTGGAGGTCGTGGGTTCAAACCCAGCCCTGTCCAAAAACCACAAAAAAATAATATATAGTTGTAGTAGGGTAGGAAGGGATTAAGGAAACTAGCAAATTGTAGACAAGTGATATATATTGATCAAATGTACACTTGCAGGTCTCTGTTATATATGGATCTCTGATACTTTGTTTTTTCATTTACCTAATAAATCTTAAGAACTCCTTAACTTTCCCTCAAATGCAGCTTATCTGGCAGCTAAATCTTCAGGTTTAATGGTAAAATATTCAGTGCACATATAAGATTGTGCATGCTATAAACCTTTTAACTATACTACATAATTATAAATAATTAATGATCACCTTATAGTGTTACACTGAAATTTGCTTCATCCTTTATCTACATATGGCATGATTTTGGTGTTGTAGTGACATCTTCTCTTTTGGTTACACACAATTTTATGGTTCTTATTATCCTACTTATTCACTCTTTAAAAGTCTGAAAGTCAGATCATGCTGTTGTTTGCTTAGAATATAAAATCAATATATCATTTTTATAATGGAAGCATATTGTTTTTCCTAACTCACACTGAATGCATTCATGGTAATAAATCTATCAGTAGCTAAGAAATAATTCACTTTAGTCTCAGCCTTTACTGAACCATTAGTCACTTAGCAGGTTTTAATGGGTTAATACATTGAACACTCTATAAAGAACTAGCCGTTCTTCATTTATATTAGGAAGTCTTATCCCCCTAACTATAAAAGCACATCAAAGATGAAAATGTATACTCACACACATGTGCACACACATGCCCATGCACACATACATATAACCAGAGCTTTACCTCTTTTTTCCTAGCTGACTCTTACTCGTTTGCAGCTCTGCCCAGGCAGCATATTCTTCAATGCTGCCCTGAACTCTGCATGCCAGATTAGCTGGCTACTCCGCCTATGTAGTTCCATAGTTCCCTCAGTACACTTCTGTCAAGCCCTCCTCACGGTGAACTACTATATGGCAAAGATATTTCAGTACCTAGGACTATCTCTGACATGTCTGTGGGTATCTAATAGTTGCTGAAACAATAAAGTTTGGATAAATGAATGTCTCTACTTTGTATCCCCAACAACTAAGTCTATTCCTGGAAATCAGCAAATGCCTAATATTTGTATTTTTAGTAGAGACAGGGTATCACACATACTCAGGCTGATCTCTTAATTCCTGACCTCAGTCTGCCCGACTTAGCCTCTCAGAGTGCTGGGATTACAGGCATGAGTCACCCTTCCCAGTCCTCATTTTATCTTTTTTCTGATTTTTTTCTATCCATACTTTGCCCAAGTAAACATAGCTTTTTATTGCTGCTTTACGTGTATTAGATGTTAAGTATAAAGAAATATTTTTTAAATTTAAAGAAATTAATATGAAAGTAAAAGTTACCAATAAATTGCTCATATAGAGAATTGCTCATTTTGTAGGAAAACTTTCCAGCTTTTGAACTATGCATATATACACATAACACATTTTTCAGGAACACAAAAAATATTATATATGCCATCTTTTAGCTTGCCCTTTCCCCCTTAAAACTGTAATGGAGGCTTTCTAGGCCTATACATAGCAATCTATTTACAGCATTAATTTTAATCCACAATATGTACAAAATTAGACTAATTCTCCATTGTTAGACATTTATTCATATTGTTTCCATTTTTGGCTTTTATAAGAACACTGAGATGAGCATTCTTGTTTACATATCTTTGTGAACATATAAAGAACTTGGATAGGCATGAAAGCACATTAGGTGTTTAATTGCTGAGTCAAAGAGCAGGATTATTAATTATTTTTGTCACCTTGCTAAATTAAGTAAAAGATTTTGACAAAATGTATTGTGATATACTATGACTCTGAGTCTTGTTAAACACAGTTCAACTACTTATTATAATTACCTGTAAAGTACTTAGAGGAATGCCTGGTGCATGGAGCTCGGCCATTACCATCACCAATAGCAGCGGAATCTCCTCTGTGTTAAAGTTCACATTCTATGCACATCTATAAGCTACTTATAATCACTTTTCACATCCAGGGAAGATTAATATAAGTAAGTTTTTACTAAACTATTGGCATGTTGTGTAATATTTTGTCATCTTCAATATTTTTCTGTTTAAGGCAATAAGCATTAATAACCCTAACTTTCTCATGCTCACAGTAAATAAAATACCATATAAAATGAAGAAATATAATTTTATATTTTGAAACTCTGCTGTGAATTATACTGCCTGAAATGCCAACTTTATATTTTTCAATGTTACCTCTTTGGAAAATATGTAAAGGATGTGCAAGAGTTGTATTAGAATGTCAGATCAAAAGTACAAAGAAAAAGGATGCATGTGTTAAGAAGAGAAGATGTGTCTTTTATTAAGTAAAAAATTGTTAAGAAAAATCTAATACGTATGACACATTTTCTCCCCACATTTTGACATGATGTGGTTTATATTTATATCTTTGTTAGAGAAGTGCTGTTGTTACAGGTAAGTGCTGTAGAAGGACCTAGACTATTTGCTGGCCTTGAAACTAATTATAATGATGAAATCCTTTTAAAAATAAAGTTTTGCTTAAAATGCCCAGAGAGCAAGCAGGTATCATAATAATGGAATTTCATCAGGAGTTAATTTTTCATGATTTTTAAATGAATCATTGTAGATCTTTTGAAATACCTCTCTGGACCTCAGATGCATTTCTGATGATCTAATATTATAAATTCAACACTGCTGTTCTGCCTGTATCTTTGAGATTTTATAGACACTTGAATTTTCTTTTTTGGTATTTTTTTATTTTTTTTTATTGTTTGGGATTCATTGAGGCTGCAAAGAATTAGGTTACACTAATTGCTGTTGTTAGGTAAAGTCCCTCTTATAATTGTGTCCCACCCCCAAGAAGTGTGCTATACACCGGGACCCCCATCTCCCTCCCCATTCTCTCTTCTCCCTCCCTCAATCTTCTACCCCACCCCTTGTATTAGCTCACCTACTGCCTTCGTATTAGAATAGAGTACATTGGATTCTTGTTTCTCCATTCTTGTGATGGATTACAAAGTAGAACGTGTTCCACTTCCATCTAGGTAATACAAAATATGTAAAGTCTCCATCTCTTTGATGGCTGAGTAGTATTCCATTTACATATACCCAAATGACTAATCCATTCCCGTGTTGGTGGGCATTAGGTTGCTTCCATGTTTTGGTGATTGTAAATTGAGCTGTGATAAACAGTCTGGAGCAAATGTCCTTATGATAAATGACTTTTTTCTTCTTCTGGGTAGATGCCTAGTAATAGGATTGCAGGATCAAATGGGAGGTCTAATTTGAGTTCTTTGAGGATTCTCCATACTT
>CAUYRH010052765.1:0-12029 GCA_963574655.1 Perodicticus potto
TTTTATTATTATTATTAAATCATAGCTGTGTACATCAGTATAATCATGGGGTACAATGTGCTGGTTTTATATACAATTTGAAATATTTTCATCAAACTGGTTAACATAGCCTTCACAGCATTTTCTTAGTTATTGTGTTAAGACATTTATATTCTACATTTGCGGGGGTGGGGGGACGGAGGCAAGATGCTGACTGGAGCCAGCTTTCCACAGAGGCTGCCATCCAGAAGGAGAGTTAAAGGACAGAAGTTTAGCAAGTAAGCTGATGGTTTGGAGCTGACCAATGAGAGAAGGATGAAGAACGCACGTCAACCCTGCTGAGGCGAGTTGCGACCCCAAGGAAACAAACAATAGGTACGAAATCCTTTGGCAAGCAGACCGGAGTCCCCTCCCCCAAGAGAATGGCTCATAGTATACTTTTTACATACAAACAAGTTAGCAGAGTTCAGATCCCCTCCTGTTTTATCCCACAGGAGAGACCCTTTATAAACTGGAACTCCTTCTCCAGAGAGGACCCACCAGTGTACCATGGCATTCTCCTGCCAGGCATAAAACTGTATAAAACTGTATAAATTCTCTATCTGCAATTCTAAACTCTCAGCATGCCCCTCCACTCTCACCCTGAGGTCTGGAAGCCTTTCCCCCATGGAGTTCAGATTCTTGGGCATTTTCTTGAGAGGTGTGAACAAGGTATGGGCAATTGCTGGTCTGTGCTGATTCTGTGGCACAGGAATAAGGAGAGGACCACACCTTCAACATTCTTAAACAAAACAATTTCCAGCCCAGAATTTTGTATCCTGCTAAACTAAGCTTCAAAATTGATGGAGAAATCAAATCTTTTGTGGATATACAAGCACTGAGGAAATTTGTCACAAGACCAGCCCTACAGAAATACTTAGAGTTATTTTCAGCACTGACCACCATAATGGACCACCGGCAAAGTAAACACCCAGAAGCTAAAGATCAAAACTTAGCTTCCACAGTGTACAAAAGATAAAACTACACAATGGATTCTGACAAAATAAGATGAATAGAATTCTACCACACTTATTAATTCTCTCAATAAATGTCAATGGACTGAATTCACCACTGAAGAGGCACAGACTGGCTGACTGGATAAAAAAGCACAAGCCATCTATATGCTGTCTCCAGGAGACACACCTAGTCTTGAAGGACATTTCAAGACTTGGGGTTAAGGGCTGGAAAACAGTATTTCAAGCAAATGGAAGTCAGAAGAAAGGAGAGGTTGCAACCTTATTTTCAGATATGAGTGGATTTAAAGCAACTAAAGTTAAGAAAGACAAAGATGAACACTTTGTACTGCTCAAAGGAACAATACAACAAGAAGACATTTCAATTTTAAATATACATGCACCCAACTTAAATGCTCCCAGATTTATGAAACAGACCTGGATTGGTCTGAGCAATATGATATCCCATAACATCATAATAGTCCCCTCTGATAGAACTGGACAGATCCTCTAAACCAGTGGGCTGTCAACCTTCCTAATGCTGTGGTCCTTTAATACAGTTAAAGGGGTCATGACCCCCGGGTTGAGAACCAATGCTCTAAACAGAAACTTAACAAAGATACAAAGGGCTTAAATGTGACCCTATAACAAATGGGATTAATAGAAATTTACACAACATGCCATCCCAAAGCTAAGGAATGTACACTTTTCTTGTCAGCCCATGGTACATACTCTAAAATTGACCACATCCTAGGATACAAATCAAACCTCAGTAGAATTAAAAGAATAGAAATTATGCCTTGCATCTTCTCAGACCACAAGGCAATAAAGGTGGAACTCAACTCCAACAAAAATGTTCAACCCCACACAAAGTCATGGAAATTAAACAACCTTATGCTGAAGGGTAGTTGGTTTCAGAAAGAGAATAAAGAGGAAATATTTACATTTATCAAACATAACAACAATGAAGACATAAGATACAAAAACTTATGGGATACAGGAAAAGCAGTCCTAATAGGGAAATTTATTGCATTAGATGCTTACATTAAAAAAACAAACAAACAAACAAACAAAAAAACCAGAAAGACAGTGCATCAACAAATTTATGAACCATCTTAGGGAATTGGAAAAAGAAGAACAATCTAATCCCAAATCCAGCAGAAGAAAAGAAATAAAATTAAATCAGAGATTAATGAAATTGATAAGAAAGAATCATCCAGAAAAGTAGCAAAACAGAAAGTTGGTTTTAAAAAAAATAAATAAAATTGAGGAATCTTTGGCCAAATTAACTAGAAACAGAAAAGTAAACTCTCTAACAACCTCAATCAGAAATGATAAAGGTATAATAACAACGAATGCCACAGAGATATGAGAGATCATCTCCGAGTACTACAAGAAACTCCATGCCCAGAAATATGAGAATGCGGAGAAAATGGATCAATACCTGGAATTGCACTATCTCCCTAGACTTAAGTCAGAAGAAATAGATCTCTTGGACAGACCTATTTCAAGAACTGAAATCAAAGAAAAAATAAAAATATCTCCCAACAAAAAAAAAAAAAGCCCTGTTCCAGATGGTTTCACACCAGAATTCTATCAAACTATCAAAGAAGAGCTTATACACATACTGCAGAAATTATTCCAAAAAATTGAGAAGGAAGGATTCTTCCCCAACATGTTCTATGAAGCAAACATCACCCAGGTACTAAAACCAGGAAAAGACCCAACTAAAAAGGAGAATTTCAGGGTGGTGCCTGTGGCTCAAAGGAGTAGGGTGCCAGCCCCATATGCTGAGGTGGTGCATTCAAACCCAGTCCTGGCCAAAAACTGCAAAAAAAAAAGGAGAATTTCAGACCAATCTCACTAATGAATATAGGTGTAAAAATTCTCAACAAACTCCTAGCCAATAGATTATAGCTACACTTTAAAAAAATCCTTCACCACAAGCAAGCGGGTTTCATCCCAGGGATGCAAGGATGGTTTGACATAAGCAAGTTGATAAACATAATTCACCATATAGACAGAAGCAACAAAAAAGATGATATGATCCTCTCAATAGATGCAGGAAAAAAAGCATTTGATAAAATTCAGCATCCTTTTCTAATTAGAACACTTAAGAATATAGGCATTAGCTCAGCACCTGTAGCTCAGCAGCTAGGGTGCCAGCCACATACACTGGAGCTGGCAGGTTCAAATCCAGCCCAGGCCTTCCAAACAATGACAACTACAACAACAAAAAAAATTAGCCTGGTGTTATGGCAGGCACCTGTAGTCCCAGCTACTTGGAAGGCTGAGGCAAGAGAATAGCTTAAGCCCAAGATTTGGAGGTTACTATGAGCTGTGATATTGACACCATGGCACTCTACCAAGGGCGACATAGTAAGACTCTGTCTCAAAAAAAAAAAAAAAAGGAATATAGACATAGGTGGCACATTACTTAAACTGACTGAAGCTATCTGAAACAAACCCATAGCTAATATACTGAATGGAGTAAATCTGAAAATTTTTCCACTTAGAACTGGAACTAGACAAGGCTGTCCTCTATCGCCAGTACTATTCAACATAGTGCTGGACCTTCTAGCCAATACAATCAGGCAAGAGAAGGAAGTAAAGGGCATCCAAATGGGGGCAAAGGAGGTGAAACTCTCTCTCTTTGACGACTATATCATCTTATACTCAGAGAACCCCAAAGACTCAACCACAAGACTCCTGGAAGTCATCAAAAACAAAACAAAAAAACAGTAATGTCTCAGGGTATAAAATCAATGTCCACAAATCAGTAGCCTTTGCATATGTCAGTAACAGCCAAGATGAGAAGTTAATCAAGGACACAATTCCCTTCTCAGTAGCTTCAAAAAAATGAAATACCTAGGAATATACCTAACAAAAGGGGTGAAGAACCTCTACAAAGAAAATTACAAAATCCTAAGAAAAGAAATAGCAGAATATATTAACAAGTGAAAGAACATACTATGCTCATGGCTGGGAAGAACCCACATTGTGAAAATGCCTATACTACCCAAAGCAATCTACAGATTCAACGCAATCCCCATTAAAATACCATCATCATTTTGAGAATTGGAAAAAATAATTCTTCATTTAGTATGGAATGAGAAGAAACCTAGTATAGCCAAGGCAATTCTAAGTAATAAAATCAAAGCTAGGGGTATCACTGTTCCAGACTTTCTGCTATACTACAAGCAAAATGGTATGGTATTGGTACAAAAATAGAGACATTGATATTTGGAACCAATCACAAAACTATGAGATGAAACTAACATCTTAACAGCCACCTGGTCTTTAATGAACCAAACAAGCTGGGAGAACTGGGTAACCACATGTAAAAGACTTAAACTGGACCTGCACCTCTCACCACTTACAAAAATTGATTCAAAATGGACAAAATATTTAAATCTAAGGCATGAATTAATAAAAACCCTCGAAGAAAGTGTGGGGAAAACACTTGAAGATATCAGTCTAGGGAAGGATTTTATGAAGAAGACAGCCATGGCAATTGCAACAACAAAAATAAACAAATGGTACTTAATTAAACTGAAAAGCTTCTGTAGAGCTAGGGAATACCAAAGCAAACAGACAACCTTCAGAATGGAAAAAGATATTTGCATATTATGAATCAGACAAACTAGGATCTATAGAGTACTCAAATTAATCAACAACAACAATAAAAAAAGACCAAACAATCCCATATATCACTGGGCAAGAGACATGAATAAAAAAGACAGACAAATGGCTAACAAACATATGAAAAAATGCTCATCATCCCTAATCATCAGAGAAATGCAAATCAAAACTACCCTGAGATATCACCTAACCCCAGTGAGAATGACCCACATCACAAAGTCTCAAAGTTGCAGATGCTGGCATGGATGTGGAGAGAAGGGAACACTTTTGCACTGCTGTTAGGACTGCAAACTAATACAACCTTTTTGGAAGGAAGTATGGAGAATGCTCAAAGAACTCAAATTAGACCTCCCATTTGACCCTACAATCCCATTACTAGGCATCTACCCAGAATAAAAAAAATCATTTTATCATAAGGATATTTGCACTAGACTATTTATTGCAGCTCAAAGTGCAATCGCCAAAATGTGGAAACAACCTAAATGCCTACCAACCCAGGAATGGATTAACAAGCTGTTGTATATGTATACCATGGAATACTATTCAGCCATTAAAAAAGATATCGTCTTTTTTAACCTGGATGAAGGTGGAACACAGTCTTTTTAGTAAAGCATCACAAGAATGAAGAAGCAAGAATCCAATGTACTCTATTCTAATACGAAGGCAGTAGATGAGCTAATACAAGGTGGGGTAGCGAATGAGCAAGTGGGGAGAGGGGAGGTGGGAGGAGGATGGAGGTTTATAGTGTACGGCACACCTCTTGGGGGCAGGACATAATTATAAGAGGGATTTTATCTAACAAATGCAATAAGTGTAACCTAATTCTTTGTGCCCTCAGTGAATCCCAATTGAAAGAAAGAAAGAGAGAGAAGGAAGGAAGGAAGGAAGGAAGGAAGGGATGTCTGTGGCTCAAGGAGTAGGGTGCTGGTCCCATATACCAGAGGTGGTGGGTTCAACCACAGCCCTAACCCCCCCCCAAACAAAAAACTGGAAAGAAAGAAAGAGAGAGAGAGAGAGAATGAAAGAATCCCTCAGAATGCCTTAGGTTATGTGTCATGCTAATGGACTTGTGTACACACACACACACAGAGGTCTGACAATTAAATTTGCAAACTCATCCTAGGAAAATTACTACATACCTCACTGCTGAATATCAGTATGGTCACCTTTGAAGTGCTCCCCATGGGAAGCTATGCACTGATGCCAGCACTTAGTCTACTCTTCAAAGCAATTTTGGAATACTTTTTCTGGACTGGCCATTAGAGTTGTCATTGTATTACCCTTGACGTATTGAATGCCATCAAAATACTTTCCTTTCAATATTTCCTTTACCTTCAGGTAAAGGAAAACGATCAGGTGAGGAGGGAGGGGCATTTCAATAGGTATTTTCTTTCCCTTATAGACAGTGCTGTGTGAGCTGGTGCACTTTTGTGATGTAAGAGCCATGAGTTTTTAGTAAAAACTTCAGGTTATTTCATCCAACATTTTTAGGTAGCCTTTTCAGCACTTCCAGATAGTAAACTTGGTTAATTGTCCAGCTGGTATAAATTCATAATATACAATCCTTCTGATATCAAAAAAGGTTAGCAATGTCATTTTGACTCTAGATTTGGACTATTGGAACTTTTTTAATTGTGGAGAATTGGCTGGCTTCCACTGTGCTCTTTGACACTTTGTCTCAAGGTCGAAACACCCTTCTTTCAACACCACTGATAACATGCCCCAAAACATTATCTTGCCTCTCCAAAAGGTATTGGCAAACTTCAATTCTCCTTTGCTTTTGTTCATCAGTGAGCTCTTTGCATATCTTTCTCATGCCAAGATTTTCAGTTAATATTTTTCTAACTGTTTCACTATGGATGTTTACTTGGTCTGCTGTGCTTCAGCCAATGATTTAGATGCATAATTTAGTGAATTTTGGCAATGTTTTTTTTTGAGAAAGAGCCTCAAGCTGTCACCCTGGATTGAGTGCCATGGCATCACAACTCACAGCAACCTCCAATTCCTTGGCTCAAGAGAGTCTCTTGCCTCCACCTCCCAAGTAGCTGGGACTACAGGCCCCCGCCACAACGCTCGGCCATTTTTCGGTTGCAGCCGTCATTGTTGTTTGGCGGGTCTGGGCTGGATTCGAACCTGCCAGCTCAGGTGTCCGTGGCTGGTGCCTTAGCCTGTTGAGCCACAGGCGCCAAGTCAGAATTTTTGCAATGTTTTAATAAGTTCTTTTCATTAGTGATAACCCCCTTTTCATCAGAAAAAGTTTAATCCATTTGTACACTATGATTTTCTTCATGGAATTTTCCCCATAAACTTAGACTAACATGTCCCTGATTTCATTCATGTAGCCTTGGGTTAAAGTTCTAGGTCCTGTTTCTCAGGCTCCCAAATCTCCATCCAGAAAAAGGGGTTGCTATCTCCTCATAGGGAATATTTGAGGTTCAAAGGACATCCTATGTGGGAAAGTTCATGGCATGGTGCTTGTAATAGTAGTCACTCAGTATCCAAGTCTTCTGCATCCACCCTTCCCCAGGTTTCTTTGAGCTGTGGTGTCCCCTTTCATCCCTACAACCCCTGCCTCATGTCCTCTCTGCTCTTATGCAGAAATCTCTAACTTTATTTGGCACACACTCCCTGAGCACCCTGAACACTGGCTTTTCTTGACCAGATCCTGTCCTGGACACAGGCCAAGAATATCACTCTCACCTGACTCTGTTCTCTGTGTTCAAGTCACAGCCTAGGCCAGGAGACTGGCTTATATGTTTCAGGTTATTTTCATGTGACAAAAGTCCATTTGAAAAGTTCTTCACGAGCTTGGGGATGGGTTGGTTAGGAAAGGCTGGTTGAGACTTGCAGGTTGTAAGCCCTAGAGGTGTTGAAAGAGGCATGCCAAGTGGGGCCTAGAGTACATGAGCAAATATAATGACAGGGATTAAACTGGGCACTGTGCTAAGTGCATCAACACACATTTTATGGGATCTTTTCAACTCTGTATCAAGGTAGGCACCTCTGTATCCACTTTACAGATGAAAAATACTGAGGCTGTGAGAATTAGATGCTTCCTCAAGATCACACTGCTAAGAAGTGGCAGAGGCAGTATTTGAACCCACTTCTGTGTGGCTCCAGATGTTTTCCACCAGTCCTTCCTGTCTCCCTGAGTCAACCCTATGGAGACCTCATAGATGAACCCTGTAAGGATCCTGACCCCAGGTTCCCCCAGGCTATCAGAGAGACTGGTGATGTCAATGGATCCCAAAGAATCTTAAGAGGAAGCATAAGCAAGATGGAAACTCTGAAAGAGATGCCGAGAACAATGACAACTCTGATGAGGGACAGATGAGATCTTTCTGGAAGTTTCAGAGATGACTTTATGTTCAAAACTTATTTGAGTTGAGAGTTGCCAGACCAATGAGGTTTGAGGAGGATTTAAGATACGGTAACCCCTGTGTAGGGTGATAGCACTTTGCAATAAACAACTTACAGGGCAAAGTAACTCATACATCTCTCTGTGTGGGTAATCTGGGGCCCTGAAAGGTTAAATTATTTGTCCACAGCCCCACAGCTAAGAACTAGCAGAGCTGGAACTTGTAACCTGGGTCTTCTGAGTCCAAGAGCACTCCCACTGCCACTCCTGGTACAGGTAACTAAAGGAGCAGGCCCTGGACATCATTGCAGAAGGGATGTGAAGAAGGGGAGGAAAAACTTATCAGACAGGTCAAGGACACATTGCAGGGTCCCAAATGCCACAGTTTGTTAGCCAGTTGGGAGGCGGTGGGAGGGATTGATGGTTTTTGAGCCAGAAAGACATACAATGACACTGGACTTCAGAAAGATTCAGCTGGCACTAGTATAGGTGAAAATGGATGGAAAAAGAAAGAAAGGAGGTGAGGGACTCTCTGTGCCATCCAAGTGGAAAGTAATGAAGAAGGAACCAGGGTACCTCAGACACTGGGGCCAAGACTGGACATAGGAGACATCATGGAGGTAGAGTAGACAGGACCTGGTCATTTCCTCATTCAGGCCTATATGACTGGCCCCTACCTACCTCTCTGATGCTATCTACTCCCACTACTCCTTTGCTCCCTGCATGCCAGCTGTAATGACTGCTGGCCTTTGAAAACACTGGCCTGTTCCCACCACAGGGCCCTTGCACTTGCCCTTATTTCCTCTACCTAGTATTCTTTCTCCAAGATCTTTGCATAGATGATATTGTCTCTGTCATTCAGTCCTCATTCAGGACTTAGCTCCAATGTTACCTCCTCAAAGAGGCCTTCCCTGACAACCCTACTGAAGTAACCACCCAATCACTACTACCTTCTCCTGCTTTGTCACCTTCATGGCCCTTTGTCATAGCTGAAGGTAGCTTGTGTATGTGTTTATTCATTGTTTACCTCCCTCTACTCCGCCATCTATAGAATGTGCACTAGGCTTGTCTACGTCACTCACTGCTGTATCCTCAACACCTCAACAGAACCTGGCATATAGCAGACATACAGCAGCTACTTTTTGAATGGATGAAAGTTTGAATGGATGTGAATGAATGAATGAATTTGTTGGTTGTGAGGGAAGGCAAGAGGAAGGTAGCAGTGCCACCAACAGAGATAGAACCAGAAGCTGATGAGCTTGGCGTGGGCCTGTGGAGCTTGATATACAGGTGGGTCCTCCTGGTGGAACTTTACACTCACTTGGTGGAAATACTGGCCTGAGTGCAAGGAAGAGACAGGGACTCTGGAAGTGATGTGAAAGGTGTAATACAGAAGCATAAAATCCCTAACAAGCCAGGTGAGGCATGGAGGAAAAAGAAGAAAGATCTTTGGGTAATGCCTGAGGTTGGGGTGGGGCCAAAGGAGAAGAGACGTGTTGAGTGGCAAGGAAAGAAGGCCAAGGAGCTGTGGTCAGTGACTGAAGAGAGACCTCCAAGCACGGAGGAGAGCAAGGTTCAAGAAGGAAGATGTGGCCACAGAGCCATATTCTGAAGGAGGAAGTAGAAGGGAAACCAATCAGTAGTTAGGGCGCAAGGAGGTTACTGAGGCTGGGGAAGAGGCAGGTGTGTCTAGAATGGTAAAAGCTGAGGCAATGGGAGTCTAGGGGGGTAAGAGGGTAGGCAGGGCCTTGGATGCCAAGAAGAAAATGATACACATGCCCAATGGCCCAGATGGAAATGACACCCAAGCCCTGCTTTTGTTCTGACACCTATTTTTTCTGCTCCCAAATCTGCCTTCTGGCCCGCCAAGGCCCAAGAAGCTCTGTCTTCATGTGCCACAGGTCTTTACCTACTTCATCTTTGTCAAATGTCACCTTTACCATAAACATGCTATGTGTATTAAAATGAAAGCTACCACTTCCTGCCCCAACACTCCTGATCTCCCTTTCCTGCTTTAGTATTTTCCAAAGCACTTATCACCTTCCAACATACTTCTCATGTATCATTGACTTATTCTGTTTGTTCACCCCTAGAATGCCAGCTTCATGAGAGTAGGAATTCTTTTTTTTTTTTTTTTTTTTTTTGAGACATAGTCTCACTATGTCACCCTTGGTAGAGTCCTATCTCAGCTCACAGCAACCTCAAACTCCCGAGCTCAAGAGATTCTCTTGCCTCAGCCACCCAAGTAGCTGGGACTATAGGCGCCTGTCACAACGCCTGGCTAAGAGAGTAGGAATTCTTGTTTCATTCGCTGCCCTATCCCTAGTGCCTATGATAGAACCTGGCACATAATAGACACTCAGTATTTGTTAAATCAGCAACTGGCCCACTGGAAAGGGCACCCTTGGATCTCAACAGACATGGGTTCCATCCCAGAAATGCCCTCCTGATGATCTTGGGCAAGTCTTGTTAACTGTAAGTTCATCCATGTCTTAATTTGTGCAATCAGGACAGTGACTCTCAACTTGGAGAGATGTTCTTGCCTCCAAGGAATCAGTGTGAGGAGGGAAGACAGCAGTAGTTTAAAGGATCTGAGATGGAGGAAGGCAGGGAAAGCTGAGAGGACAAGGGAAGATACAAGGTCTGGGAGATCCTGTGGAAGGGAAGAAGCAGAGACAAGTGGACACTAAGATCTGGGGATGGGGCAGAGACTGGGGTCAAGTGTCCCAACA
This sequence comes from Perodicticus potto, assembly GCA_963574655.1. NCBI lineage: Eukaryota > Metazoa > Chordata > Mammalia > Primates > Lorisidae > Perodicticus > Perodicticus potto. The sequence goes on from CAUYRH010052765.1 coordinate 10,704, forward strand.
GCTTCCTAGTGCCTGTGGACCACATCCCCACACAGACCAGCAGTGCCCCCTTGTGGCCCCTGCCAAGGCCTGGTTGTCTCAGGACGGGCACTTCCCCTTCACACTCCAGTGCCAGCTCCCACACTGGCTTTCTGCTTCCCAACAGTTATTTCTAGTGCTTCCAATACTGTGCACAGCTACAAGCCCAACACAGACAGTATCTCCTCTGAGAACCTTCTGCTTAGTATCTGTGTCTGGGTTATCCCCTGTACCATCTAACTGGGCAAACTTTCTGCGGTATGGATGCACGACTGCTTGGTGTCTGAGCCCAGCCTACATGCCATGGTCATCAAGTGCCTATGCTCTGAATGTGGACCAGTACAGAGTGACCCCTGGATTACATGGAGTCCAGTCCCAGAAGGGAATGCTTGGTCATAAGCCTGGAGGGAAAATTACCGTCATTTTGTAAATACAGCTCTAGAGTAGAGGGGGTAAGCCAGTGGGCTACTCATGCTTGCAAGTTTGGATGCATATGTAATTTTTAAATCTTTCTAATTTTCAAATTAATCACCAACACTTTTAAAAGGGTAGATTCCACATAAATAACTGGATTTCTAGGTTACCTGGAAAAATCAGAAGATGTGGCTGTCTGGTACGAACCACAGTCCCAACTGTCCATAATCAATAGGAATGGAATGTCTGCTGCCCCTCTGGATGGGGCGTGTACTCTCCTTTATGCAACATGCTCTACTTACCTGTGATACCTGGCTGGCTCCTGTAGAAATTTCAGTTTGAGACTCCTATAGTGATCCAGGAAAGGAATATGGGCAGCCTTATTAAAATGAAACACAAGCCATCAAGGTCTAAGCAATGGAAGATCTTGGAAGGAGAACCTCCACAGCAGACAAGCCTTAAAGTCAGAGATGAAGGAGTGATACAGCATGAGGTCAGGGCAGGCACCTTTTCTGTCCTTTTCTCCTACAAACCTTCCTTCCTGAGCTCATCTTTGCCTGAGTCTTACACTAGACTTTCTGCTGTGTAGTATTACTCACATGGCAAATAACAGTAAGATGTCCCCTTTCGACCTATCATATGCATGAAACAATAAAAAAGACAACTTATGGGGGCGGTGCCTGTGGCTCAAAGGAGTAGGGCGCCGGCCCCATATGCTGGAGGTGGTGGATTCAAACCCAGCCCCAGCCATAACCACAAAAAAAAAAAAAAAAAAAAAAAAAAAAAAAACAAAACTGAAAATTCCTATTAAGGTGGAATAATTACTTTTTTAAATTTAATGAAAATTGGGTTCATAGAACCCATGTAGCGGTAAAGTGATAATGGCCTTGGTCG
>CAUYRH010052766.1:0-10656 GCA_963574655.1 Perodicticus potto
CTGAGGCAAGAGAATCGCCTAAGCCCAGGAGTTGGAGGTTGCTGTGAGCTGTGATGCCATAGCACTCTACCAAGGGCGATAAAGTAAGACTCTCTCTCTACCAAAAACAAAAAAAGAAAAGAAAAGAATAAAGAAAAACAAGCCACCAAGGTGTTCTTATACATGCTACAGTTGGAGAACCCCTGGTCTAGTGGGCCAAAGTATCTAGTTAAGTTTCTAGATAGAAATTTCTAGGTAGAACCTCTCAGTTGCTTTTTGCACTCTGACTCGGACCTTGCATAGATGGCATGCATCAGTCAGATACAAATATGACAAGAGCAAACTTTGTCAGCACACTGGGTGCCCTGCACTGCTTCAAGCACTAGGGGGCAGCACTTGGCAACACAGCTGGATCCCCATGTTGCAGAGCCTACAGACAAGGTGGTGGAGGAACAGGTGGCCATGGAGAAAAGGAAAGCAGAGTAGGAGGGGATGGAGTGTTCTGGTGGGGTGGCAGGTCTGCAGTTTTAAGTAGGCTGGGCAGGAAACGCCCTGCTGAGAAGGGAGTATGCAAGTAAAGACCTGAAACAGATGAGGAAGCAAATCATGTAGCTCTCTGGGCAAACAGCCCAGAAACCCTGAGGTAGCACTGTGCTCAGTATGAGCAATGGCCAAGTGGGAAGAGCAGAGGGGAAAGAGTAGAAAATGAGATGAGAGAGGTGACAGGCCCAGTAGGTTGTCACACTGGGCCCTGAAGGCTGTTATAAAGACTCTGTATGAAAGAAGAAGCTGTCGGAATATTTTGGACAGAGGAGTGATGTAATTTGACTTAAATTTTGCAAGATTCCTACAGAACAGACTCTGTGGGAGGTGATGCTGGGAACAGGGAGATCATTTAGGAGGCTATTGCTGGGCGGGCAGTGCCTGTGGCTCAAGGAGTAGGGCACTGGGCCCATATGCCGAGGGTAGCGGGTTCAAACCCAGCCCCTGCCAAAAAAAAACTGCAACAAAAAAATAGCTGGATGTTGTGGCGGGCACCTGTAGTCCCAGCTACTCGGGAGGCTGAGGTGAGAGAATTGCCTAAGCACAAGAGTTGAAGGTTGCTGTGAGCTGTGATGCCACAGCACTCTACCAAGGGCGACATAGTGAAACTCTGTCTCAAAAATAAATAAATAAACATAAAAAAATAAAAAGTTTTCTAGTACACCTAAGATCCTCACAGCGAACCAGCTGAAAATCACGGCAGTAGACTGGGCGCAGTGGCTCATACCTGTAATCCTAGCACTCTGGGAGGCTGAAGCAGGTGGATCACCTGAGCTCACCAGTTTGAGACCAGCCCGAGGCAGAGCAAGACCTCGTCTCTAAAAATAGCTGAGCATTGCATCAGGCATCTGTCGTCCCAGCTACTTGGGAGGCTGAAGCGAGAGAATCACTTGAGCCCAAGAGTTTGAGGTTGCTGTGAACTATGACACCAGGGCACTCAACCCCAGGGCAACTGAGTGAAACTCTGTCTCAAAAAAAAAAAGAAAGAAAGAAAAAGAAAATGACTGCTCTAGGCAGACATGATGTTAAGCTGAGACCTGAGGGTGAGAGCCATGTATGTGCCCAGAAAGTGCCAGGCAAGGAAAGATTCTTAAATGGGAAACTGCTAGACAGTGATGGGGGGAGGAGTGTGCACAGGCAGGGGCTAAATCCTGCATCCTGGAGGAGGTGGGGTTTCCCAAGTGCAGATGGAGCCACTGGGGGGTGAGCTCTGGCTGCTGAGTAGAGAGGTCTGAATTATGCCCTCTGAGGGCTTGGGGGTCTTGGCCAGCCATGCACTGTGTTCATTCCTATCCCCCAACTCTGCAGTGCTCCTGCTGGTGCTCCTCTTGTTGGTGAGAAAGAAGCGGAAGGTGAAAGAGCCCCTTCTACTCCCAGAAGATGACACCCGTGACAATGTCTTCTACTATGGTGAAGAAGGGGGCGGTGAAGAGGACCAGGTGGGATATTGGGGGACCTAGAGGACAGGAGATAGATGCCCTCGAGGTCCCCGATAGGGATGATTGGGTCAACCAACTAACAGCGTTAGCTGTGCTGACCAGACCCAGGCTTGGAGTCTCCATGCAGGATCAACCAAGGACACTCCTCTTCTGACAGGGGTCTGGTCCATCACTGCAGTCTCTATGACCCTAGGCAGATTAGCCTTGAACCTGTACTTAATTTGGGAGGGTGGGGAGGATGGAAACTAGGGCTTTCAGAAACTCCCAACATTATATCTTCTAAGACCTATCTGGGTGCAAAGTTAAGTGGTAGAGAGGGGAGTCCTTCTCAATCCTATGTTTGTGTCCTTTCCCTAAAGGACTATGACATCACCCAGCTCCACCGGGGTCTGGAGGCCAGGCCAGAGTTGGTTCTCCGAAATGACGTGGCACCAACCTTCATCCCCACACCCATGTACCGTCCTCGGCCAGCCAACCCAGACGAAATCGGCAACTTCATCATCGAGGTAAAGTGTGGCAGACCAGCCTAGAGCACATTCAAGTCTCGTACCAGCAATACAAAGAACAAGTATGAACTTGGAGTCTTGCATCTGGGTTTAAATCCTGGCTCCACCAACCGGCTGTGTGACCTCTAGCATATTTGAGTAACTTCTAGGGTTCTCTTTCCTCCTCCATAAAACCCTAACATGGAGAATGGCTAAAAATGATTAGGACTCTGGCAGACATAGTGGCTCACACCTATAATCCTAGCACTCTGGGAGGCTGAGGTGGATGGCAATCCTGAGCAAGAGAGATTGCCTGTCTCTACTAAAAATAGAAAAAACAGCTGGGCATTGTGGCAAGCGTCTGTAGTCCCAGCTACTTAGGAGGCTGAGGCAAGAGGATCTCTTGAGGCTAAGAGTTTGAGGTTGCTATGAGGTATGATGCCACAGTACTCTACCCAGAGTGACAGAGTAAGACTCTCTCAAAAAAAAAATTAGGACTCATTTATTCATTTAGTCAAAAAAGATAGTTGTTGTTAGAATACTTAAGACAAACTTGGGATTGAATGTTTACAGATCCCATTGATTCCAGGGTGGAGCAAAGCTTGGAACCTCCATTACAGATTACTTCAGGAATTAGATGAGTAAGCATCTAGAATGTGCTAATACAGGGGTTCCCAAGCCTACTTGCACATGGGAAACACCCAGGGAACTTCAAAAACCTCTGATGCCTCTGCTTCGTCCTCAGAGATTGTACGTAGGTAACTAAGAAAGTTTACAATTTGCATTGTAGTCCATTATTTCACTTCCAAGAAACATAGTCGATAGTATTCTTTCTGATTCACCTCTGCAAGTTTCTTTTTTATCTCTCTCTTTGTGTGTGTGTGTGTGTGTGTGTGGCATCACAGCTCACAGCAACCTCAAACTCTTGGACTCAACAATTCTTTTACCTCAGCCTCCCAAGTAGCTGAGACTACAGGTGCCTGCCACAATGCCTGGCTATTTTTTCAGAGATGAGGTCTCCCTCTGGCTCAGGCTGGTCTCGAACTTGTGAGCTCAGGCAATCCACCTGCCTCAGCCTCCCAAGTGCTGGGATTACAGGTGTGAGCCACCGTGCCTGGCCACCTCTGCAAATTTCAGTGAGCTCCAATCATTGGCGTTGCTGGGAGGACTTCATTTGTTTACATTCACACAGATTTTACAATTCTTGATTTTTGTGTATCTCAAAACTTTAATAATGACCCATGTAATTTAATTGGTCTGGGTATGACTTGGGCTTTAATTTTTTTTTTGAGACAGAGTCTTAACTTTGTCACCCTCCATAGAGAGCTGTGGTATCATAGCTCACAACAACCCTCAAACTCTTGGGCTCAAGTGATCCTCTTGCCACAGCCTCCCAAGTATAGTTGGGACTGTAGGAGCCCACCACCACACCCAGCTATTTTTAGAGACGGGGGCTCGCTCTTGCTCAGGCTGGTCTTAAACCTGAGAGCTCAGGGCAATCCACCCACCTCAGCTTCCCGAGTGCTGGGATTATAGGCATGAGCCACTGTGCCTGGCTGGGCTTCAGAATTTTCTTTCTTTCTTTCTTTTTTTTTTTTTTTTTTTGGTAGAGACAGAGTCTCACTTTTATTGCCCTCGGTAGAGTGCCGTGGCGTCACACAGCTCACAGCAACCTCCAACTCCTGGGCTTAGGCGATTCTCTTGCCTCAGCCTCCTGAGTAGCTAGGACTGCAGGCACCTGCCACAATGCCCAGCTATTTCTTGTGTTGTAGTTTTTCCCGGGCCGGGTTTGAATCCACCACCCTCGGTATATGGGGCTGGCGCCCTACCCACTGAACCACAGGCACCGCCTAGGGCTTCAGAATTTTTAAAAGCTTCTCCAGGCGATTTAAGCTTGGGAACTATTGGACCTAGCTTGTAGCATTTATTAAGTAATAATAGCTATTATTGCCGGGTACCATTCCAATACGTGCTTTATATACATTTGCCTATGTTCATTTGTTTCTGTGAAACTATATGAATGAAGTGTCTCCATTTTACAGACAAGGAAACAGAGACATAGAGCCGTTAAGAGACTCACTCAAGGTCCCCAGGCTAGCATGGAGAGTCTGAGTTCTAGCTCAGGCTGTCTGGTGGCAGAGTCCTGGCCCTCAGCCACAGGCCTTGTGCTGCCCAGAGCACTTGCTGTGTGCTGGTCTCTGTGCTGAGTACTTGAGATGGATTATTTCATTTCGACCTTCAAAACCTGTAAAGGAGGGGTGAAATGGCCTCACAGATGGGGAAACAGGCATCAGGACCAGCACCCCTAACTACCTGACCTCTGCTCCTGCAGAACCTGAAGGCAGCCAACACAGACCCCACGGCCCCGCCTTACGACTCCCTGCTCGTGTTCGACTATGAGGGCTGTGGCTCCGATGCCGCCTCGTTGAGCTCCCTCACCTCCTCAGCCTCTGACCAGGACCAAGATTACGACTATCTGAATGAGTGGGGCAGCCGCTTCAAGAAGCTGGCGGACATGTACGGTGGCGGTGAAGACAACTAGGCCGCCTGCCCTCAGGGCCGGGAACTAAACTTCAAGCCACAGCAGCATCTCCAAGGGCCCTCTGTTCCCCGGTTCAACCAAGAACTTTGGAGCTTGTCAGGAAGTGGCTTTAGCAGCTTGGAAGGGAGGGGCTACAAGTTTGACCTTAGTGGGGTTGGTTTCTAAGCCTTTCAGAATGGACAGATGTGGGCCGTGCGGCTTCAGGCCTGAAACCTCTCAGCCTAGGTCAGAGAGGCCTCAGGCTGGATCCCCTTGAGTCTCTCACCTGCCATAATATGCGCAGGCCTGTGTCCCGGGCCTGGACCTGCTCTTACCCTGACTTTCCCTCTGGAATAGACCCTTCTCCTTAGAAAAGAGGCCTCCTAGTAAAACAAAAATATTTTTAATGCTATCTTCAAAGAGTTAGAGGCGGGTCCTCTAGAAGCAAAGCCCAGAGCTGCTGGGCTCAGCGGCCCTCACGCATTTCTCTGACTTCCAGGCCCCAGGACCTGCATTTGGATGGATGGATCACTGCATTTTTATACTGAGCGTGTCTAGGTTGTCCTTTATTTTTTATTTTCCCTGTTGTGTGCTAGAGATGAAGGGTGATGACAATCATGTAAATGTACTGGAACTTTTTTATTAAAGGAACTTTTCCCAGAGGTGCCAGAGGAGTGAACTTTTTTTAAAAAGCAGCTTTATTGGCTGGGCACGGTGGCTCACACCTATAATCCTACCATTCTGGGAGGCCAAGGCAGGGGGATCCCTTGAGCTCAGGAGTTCAAAACCAGTCTGGGCAAGAGCAAGACCCTATCTTTTCTTTTTCTATAGAAAAATGAGCTGGGAGTTATGGCAGGGGCTTGTAGTCCCAGCTATTTGAGAGGTTGAGCCAAGAGGATCACTTAAGCCCAATACTTGAAAGTTGCTGTGAGCTATGATGACTCCATAGCACATTACCCAGGATGAGAGGGCGAGATTCTGTCTCAAAAAAAAAAAAAAATAAGAAAAAAGGTAGGCTCGGTGCCTATAGCATAGTGGTTACAGCACTGGCCACAAACACCAAAGGTGGCAGGTTCAAACCCAGCCTGCTAAACAACTGCAACAAAAAAATATTTGGGCCTTGCGGCAGGCGCCTGTGATCCCAGCTACTTGGGAGGCTGAGGCAAGAGAATCGCTTAAGCCCAAGAGTTTGAGGATGCTGTGAGCTGTGACGCCATAGCACTCTACTGAGGGTGACATACTGAGACTCCGTCTCAAAAAAAAAAAGAAAAAACAAGATAAAGTGTATAATTCAGTGGTTTTAGCCCCAGCTACTTGGGAAGCTGAGACAAGAAGATCTCTTGAGCCCAAGAGTTTGAGGTTGCTGTGATCTATGACGCCACAGCACTCTACCTTGAGTGACAAAGTGAGACTCAAAATAAACAAAATATAATTCAGTGGTTTTTAGAACTTTCAGAGTGGTACAACCGAGTAGACTCACTTAACCCTGCTGGCTATATCCCAGCATCCTGAGGGTAATAGAGAAAGCTCAGGATTAGCTTATAGGTAGACTCGGTTTGGGGGAAATCTGCCTTCCTCCCTGCAACTTTGGAGCTGCTTACCCTTGGGCTGGACCCCACCAGAGCCCAAGTGAGGTCTCCCTGCAGTACAGGGTGTGACGACCACATCTTTTTCTAAGCTGAGGGCTCCATGTTGAAAGGCAGGGGGTGGAGAAGGTCTAGCTCTGTTACTTTCTTAAACTCTAGTTGCCTCAGATTTTATATTTATAAAATGGGGAATTTTTAGGCCAAGCACGGTGGCTTATGCTTATAATGTTTAGCACTCTGGGAGGCCAAGGTGGGTGGATTGCCTGAGTTCAGGAGTTTGGGACCAACCTGAGCAAGAGAGAGACTTCACCTCTACTAAAAATAGAACTATTAGCTAGGTGCTGTGACAGGTGCCTGCCATCCCAGCTACTTGGAAGGCTGAGGCAAGAGGATTGCTCAAGGCCAAGAGTTTGAGGTTGCTGGGAGCTATAACACCAAGGTACTCTATCCACGGGCTACAGGGTGAGACAGAGTTTCATCTTGTTGCCTTCAGTACAGTGCTTTGTTATCATAGCTCACAGCAACCTCCAACTCCTGGGCTTAAGGGATTCTCTTGCCTCAGCCTCCAGAGTAGCTGGGAACACAGGCGCCTGCCACAATGCCCGGCTATTTTTGTTGTTGTTGCAGTTTGACCAGGGGTAGGTTTGAACCTGCCACCTTCAGTATATGGGGCCAGTGCCCTACTCACTGAGCCACAGGCACCGCCCCCCAAAAATGAAATTTTAGTGACAATTAAGTTAATGAATATCTAGCACACAGTAAGTGCAATTTGTTAATTGGTAATAGCTACCATTTATTCAGTACCTTTGAGAGCAGATGGCACTTAACTTTGATTTTTTTCCTTTAAACAAACCCTCAAAATCATCCTCTGAGGGAATTTTCCTCCTTATAACACAGCCGCATTGTATTTTTTTTTTCTTTATAGAGACAGAGTCTTACTTTATTACCCTCCGTAGAGTGCCGTGGCATCACACAGCCCACAGCAACCTCCAACTCCTGGGCTTAGGCGATTCTCTTGCCTCAGCCTCCCGAGTAGCTGGGACTACAGGCGCCCACCACAACACCCGGTTATTTTTCTGTTTTGCAGTTTTGCCGAGGCCGGGTTTGAACCCGCCACCTTCGGTATATGAGGCCGGCACCCTACTCGATGAGCCACAGGCTCCGCCGTCACATTCTATTTTTTTAAAAGAACACCTGGTCATGAAAATCAAGCAAAACAGAAACTTAGAGAACCAAGTGAGGATGTCTGTGAAATTGGAACATTCCTGACAATATGAGGGCACAAATGCAGAAATAAGGATGAAGAGGCAGCAGGATGAAACAATGCCATTAGTGTCTTTAGGCTGGGCCAGGCGGCTCACGCCTGTAATCCCAGCACTTCAGGAGGCAGAGGGATCACTGAAGGCCAGGAGTCCAAGACCATTTGTGTCTTTGTTAATGTGAAGTTCAAAGTTTTCTTTGCAAGTAATCAAAAGAATCTGAAATGAAGGTGAAGAAACTGCTAGCGTTGAAATAAATGTTTACTTCTCACAAGAGTGACTAATTCTTCAAAGCATCGGTGCTCCCAAACCCTGAACCAGCAGCATCACTTGCCAAATCCAACTGGATGAGGCTGCAATGCTATATAGAGCCCCCCATGTGACTAAAGCCCAATCAAGTTTGCTGCCGAGCCTCCAAAGGATGAGGATGAAGCTGCTGTCCTGAATCCTCAGGCCCCATTGGATGAGGACCTGTCCTTGGTCCATAATACCCTCAGGCCAAAGCCACCTCCTCCCACTGAGGTGCAGCCTTGGTTTCCTGCTGCCTCAGGAGAGCCCTGCCCTATCCCAGGGCTCTGCTGCTGTATCTGATATGGGGCTGTGGGAGGATTACGTGTCTCTGCCAACAGACACCTGCTACCCCTTATCTTCCACTCCTCTCTGAGAAGCCTAAATAAAGCAGAAAACCCTATCCTCAACTGAGGCTAATAATAAAACCAAATAGTTCCTGTTTAGATTGGTTTTCCTCTGAGATTTTTAGAGGAAAAGCAGCCTTTGCTGGCCTAGACTGGTCTCTGTGGATGGATGTAGAGCCCCCTGACAATGGAGCCTGTCACCAGCCTCTAAGTCAGTGGTTCTCAACCTATGGGTCGCAACCCATAGGAACTGTATTAAAGGGCCGCGGCATTAGGTTGAGAACCACTGGTCTAAGTCATTTAGAAAGGAGGGTCTGGGCTCTGTGGCTAGGATAATACTAAGTTACTCTCCGCCCTGGGCTTGCTTCCCATCTACAAGTGGAATCTTAGGACTCTGGTCTTTGGGGCCTGTAACAAGAAGTCAAAATATTGCATTGAGAAGTCACTAGTGTTGGCTCAGCGCCTGTGGCTCAACGGGCTGGGGCACCAGCCACATACACCTGAGCTGGTGGGTTCGAATCCAGCTCGGGCCCGCCAAACAACAATGATGGCTGCAACCAAAACATGGCCGGGCGTTGTGGCAGGCGCCTATAGTCCCAGCCACTTGGGAGGCAGAGGCAGGAGACTCACTTGAGCCCAGGAGTTGGAGGTTGCTGTGAGCTGTGATGCTATGGCACTCTACCCAGGGTGACAGCTTGAGGCTCTGTCTCAAGGAAAAAAAAAAAAAGAAGAAGTCACTAGTGCTAACCACTCCCATTAGTCCCATTAATGATGTGGACCACAACGCATGTGGCCTACAGGACTAAAGAGGACCACCTGAATGTCTAACTTGCTTATCCTTCACATATACATAGGTCACTATGAAAGTTTTGAGATGGACTATGTTATTGACAGTATCCTGATTCATCTGCCAAGTTTCACCTCTCCTGGTGTTGCTGGGAGGACTTCATTTGTTTCCACGCACACTGATTTTATGTTTCTTGATTTTTGTGTATCTCAAAACTTTCATAATGACCCATGTAGTGCTTCAACAGCTTGGTGTGCCTCCTTCCAGTGCTTTCTCCCCTGTCCGTTAGGCACACATTTTGCATTATACCTTTTCACAACAGGCATAAGGGACTGTCGGATTGTCCCCAACACATCCAGCTTGGATGTGTTGTCATTTATGTACACTGACCACCATCCCTGGACATCAGTCATTCTAGAGTTTTGCCCTGGAGTGTCCAGCTTTGAGATGCTTTAAAGCCAGTCCTCCAGTCTGCCAGGGGTGTGAGAAGGGAAACATGGTTCTGGCTGAGGTCAGGGCTGCCTTAAGTGGAGAGTTCAGGTTTGGATGACTGGCTGGTCCTGAAAGGCCACCTCAAGCACATTCTACTAAGTGATCTTTTCCCCCAGACTTTTTGTTTTTTTTTTTGAGACAGAGCCTCAAGCTATCATCCTGGGTAGAGTGCTGTGGTATCACAGCTCACAGCAACCTCCAACTCCTGGGCTTAAGCAATTCTCTTGCCTCAGCCTCCCAAGTAGCTGGGACTACAGGTGCCCGCCACAACGCCCAGCTATTTTTCTGTTTTTGCAGTTCGCCGTAGGCTGGGTTTGAACCCGCCACATTCGGCATATGGGGCTGGCGCCCTACTCGTTGAGCCACAGGCGCTAGCCCACGCCCAGCTATTTTTTGATTGTAGTTGTCATTGTTTGGCAGGCCTGGGCTGGATTTGAACCCACCAGCTCTGGTGTATGTGGCTGGCGCCTTAGCTGCTTGAGCTACAGGCACCAATCCTCTCCCAGACCTTTGAAGACCAAAGTCCAAGAACCCAAGTCTAACAGAAAAGGTTGCAAATGTGAGCTTTACTGGAAGGGGTTGGGGGTACCCAAAGACTTGTCTCTAGCTTTGTCCTCCCAGTATGTCTCCTTATGAGCAAAGGCAGAGCATCTTGAAAATGGTAAGATCCTGGCTCGGCGCCTGTGGCTCAACGGGCTAAGGCGACAGCCACGTACACCTGAGCTGGCAGGTTCGAATCCAGCCCGGGCCCACCAAACAACAATGACGGCTGCAACCAAAAAATGTCCAGGCGTTGTGGTGGGCGCCTGTAGTCCCAGCTACTTGGGAGGCAGAGGCAAGAGACTCGCTTGAGCCCAGGAATTGGAGGTTGCTGTGAGCTGTGATGCCACAGCACTCTATCCAGGGTGAAAGCTAGAGGCTCTGTCTCAA
>CAUYRH010052767.1:0-28298 GCA_963574655.1 Perodicticus potto
GCTAGAAAAATCCTAATATGGTTTTCTTTTAGCATCACTGAATAAGTGCTTCTGACCTGATGCTGTTCTACCTTTGCCTATTACTGATTACTCTAATCAGATTTATGTTTTCCAGGAAGGTCATCAAGCCACACACAATAAAGATGTTTCCAGTCCATGAACCTCTGTATCACTCTCCCTCAAGAGAAACCCTAACTGCCCCCTTCTATCATCGCCCGATTCAGCAGGAAGCAGTTAGATCGAGTCTTCGCCCCTTTTCCCTAACAGCAGTTGGGGTTTCTACTCGGAGAGGGAAAATTGATGCAGGACATCTGGCACCCTAGCCAGCTCAGTGGATCCAGCGGACCTGCTGCCTCCTCCTTGGTGGTGTTGGTGCCGCGGCAGCCAGCTGAAGAGCCAGTGGGCTGGATGACAGGCAAGGAGGTGGACCCACAACGCCCACCAGAGACTCCAATAGCAAAAAAGGCTGGACAACTGCTGAGGAGACACCTGTGCCTTGGTGTCTCCTTCACTTTACACTTGGGATTAAGTGTGGAACCCCCATTTCCTATGCCTAGGTCAGTTTCTTGTGAATTTCCTAGGCCTGAATTCCATGGATGGACTGTGTCCATTCATTGATACACTCATTCACCTTGCCCCTGGTGGAAGGGACTGTATTCATTTGTTTCCTGACCAAGGAACCCATACACCTATATATACCCTGAGGCTAGAGGCCTAGAGGAGGAGACGGGGTAAGACCCGGAGAGGAACGGAGAGAGCATCTGTCTCCCCACTTGAAATCTCTCCCTCTACCAGGAGCTTTAGTGTTTTCTGTATTCTTTTCTGTAAATCAATTCTGTCTTACCACGGAGGGTTGGGGGGGGGGAAATAATGTAATGAAGAATAATAAAATACATATATTTATCTGAAAAAAAAAAAAAGAATATAGCGCTAATGGAAGACGCCCTTAGAAGATATTACTGCTTTCACATTAATGTCAGTTTTTCACACACACACCAAGGATAGTTTTAAACTCAGAACCGAAACCTTCAGAAAACTGCATCAAAAGTATAGGTAGCCTGTATAGGTCATGGTTACTTCAGAGACAATTTCTCATTTTATGTCCACATTTAGTTTATTCAAAATCCATTTTTACCCGAGCCTGCAGTTTAAAATTGCATAATTATAGACATAGTTAGAGACTAACGATTAGATCTGGCTACAAAAGAGCAAGAAAGTAAATAAGTTAATTTGAGTTTTTTTTTTCCTAAAAAACCATAAGCATCACATTGCATTGAGATTATATAGGCTTTTTTTCTGTTCATAGAGATGTGACCCAAGATGACTCCAATGGTAGTTTATATGTTATAAAAACGAAGGTCCATCTCACTGAAGCCTGGGCCCAGCAGCTCTTGTGAGGATGCCTACAGAAAACCTCCCCTCTCCCAGTGAGACAGACAGAAGGTGCTCTGACCTTGGACAGGGGTGAGTATCACTCCCCGCCATGTCTGCCACTAACAGCCAAACCTGGTACACTCATCCTCTGTGAATTCCAGTCAAATTTATAATTAATGCCTATTTGGAGAATTGAGCTACAGTTAAATCTGAATTTATTAAAAGTTTTGTTTTAGTTAACAAAGAGAACAATGAGACCAATGTGTTTTTTTTTCTGACCAATAACAGTATAATATTAGGATTATATATGAAATAATGTAGAGAAAAATTTGTAACCCAAACAAATTTTCAAAAGCTAAAGATTATATAAAAGTATACTTATCCTAAGAGCTTTGACATTCAGTTTATCTAACAATAACTTGTTTATCTCTCTATCCTCTATCCATCTCTCCATCTATCCATTAAAGAGATTGTACCAAGCTAGCATTATGGAGCTCTATGTAACGTTCAGAATTCCATTACTGACTCAGCCTGTAATCCCAAGAAAAAGAAACACGTTCTCTAGCAGCGAGTAAAAAGTGATGATTAGAATTAGGCTCAGATAGATTTTCTTGGACATTCTGTTGCAAGCTTTCTATCTGTTTTTCCACTGTTTATTAATATTAATATAATAATCTTGCCTGACCCATAGCTGCAGGCATTCTAACTGAATCTGCATTTTCTATGCACAATACTATCACTTTTAGAGATGTCACATTAGCAACCGTTGCAATGAAATGGAGATCTGCTGTAACTCACTCTCTGAGCTCTTCTCACTGAAGCAAGAAAAAGGATCAGGAGAGTGGTGTAATCTTAGTTCCTAAGAGCCGAGGTTGGAAAATGTGGATATAAATGGAATGGAGGGAACTAAGGTAGTTCACAGCCGGTAAGCCAACATATGATAAGAGAGCATCTAAATTCAGCAAGGAGTCATATAAAAGTATTGCATTAGTTTTCAATTTTTTATTCTATCACTTGTAAATGCATATGGATACCCTCAGTGAACAAAAAGAGTTTCAGCTAAGAAATTACTGCTCATCCTCTCTCTCTGTCTAAATTTAGACAGAGGGGGCAATGTATATAATGCATACCCTTGTTGGGTAAAGCTTTGTTTTGACTTACTGTGCCTGTATCTCTGGATTCAACACATATCCTATCCTCTCTCAAATTATTTTGTCCCTCTAGGATTCTCAATACCAAGCAAAGATACGTGCAAAACACTAATATATATCCGTTTCCTCTGCAGACAACTTCAAGAACAACTACCTTTCTGCCGGTTAGTACAGCTGTCAAAAGCCTCATGGGAGAAACTTTCCCTTACACTGTAGAAATGACTTCTGTGCTTGCTACCCACAAATAAGGTTGTAGAAAATGTAAACATATTAAAATCTAACTGAATCCCAGGAGGTTCAATAACAATTTTAAAACCTAGAAAATCACAGGAAAGGTATAAGTTTTCACATAGGAAAGGTAAACATTTAAAAAGAACAAAAGCATTTTTTTTCATAAATGACTGAATATATGCCTTTGGCTATAAAGCAAACCTAGATGCTGAAAAAATATTGTAAAACACATACAAATATCCAGATTTTGGACACTGTTAAAATATGGCTATTTTAAAAATAAATTTTCATTTCTAGTCCCCTGTACAGAGTGGATAAAACCCCCTAACATTATAAAAAATATTAAATGGAAGGAAAGAAAGAATCTCTATTCTCATAGCCAAGATTCCTTCCCCATCATGTAACATCATGCTCTTCTGGCGTTATCTGCCAGCTCTTCAGTTGTCTACCACAGGCAAGGTTTCCACTCACTGCCTTCCACGCAGGCCAGCGAGCGCTGCACCACCCGCTACCCCGGCTGCACATCTGTGGGCTGCCTGTCTTTGTCTTGGGCCAGAAATACCCTATCTTACGCACACACTTGATTTCTGCAAGCTTTCACAGATTTCTAATTTTGATATGCTTACATTTTCAAGTATAATTCTTTATTGTTGGTAAAAGAAGAACGAGAATAAGATACACTGATTGAGTAAAATACATATCCAAAAGAGGAAGCAAAGACTGGTAAGGAAAAGTACGTGGAGAAAGTGAACATTCCACCTGACATTCAGTGTCCAAAAGGAAAAAAAGATGCTTCTCTCCTTTTCAGATTTTCCATCTAGTCTTCCAAAAATATAAAAGATTCTTACAATATTCCATGAAATCTATAAAAATGATTTCCAGTTTTATTGAAGTAGGCATGGGGGTAGACACAGCAGAATTAAAGCTATATTCCATATATTTGGGGACTATAATGTATTTAATTTGTCTCCTTATTCTATTATTTTTCCTTTGATGCGATGGTTAAGACAAAAAAAATGCAATGGTTAAGAAGAATCATTGTGTTTTTTACCATACAGCTGTTCAATTCTCCACCATGGCCGTATGTTTAAATTGTTTGAGAACCTAAGCTTCACCCCCAGAGATTCTGTTTAACTTCAACAAGATTTTTTTAATATCTAGGATTGGACTGATATAGTTGAATTCTAACCCAATAGTACTTTCATTGATGACAGTACTAAAATGAAACAATCCAGAGATAATTAAATATCCCCAAAAGTAAAAGAAAAAACATTACTCCCACATAGCTAATCTCTTATTGCTTGTTATATGTCTGCTATTCCCCTATTCACTAATATTCCACAAATGTGGTTTTTCTATTTTAGTGAATAGCACTCCTCTTCAAGATAACCATGCCCTAATCCTTAGAATCTGTGAGAACGTTAGGTTACATGGCAAGAGGATGAGGCTGCAGACAGATTAGAGTTCTCAATTTACTTTCCTTCAAATACAGACTTTATATTAGATTACCTTGGTGGGACAATATAATCACAAGAATCCTGAGAAATGGAAGACAGACAGACTAAGCGTGTCAGACGAAGCAATGTCATGACAGAAACAGAAGCAGAGAGACTCAACGTGGCTGGCTCTGAAAGTGAAGAAAGACAAAACATTTGGAGAGTCTCTAAAACACAAGGAAACGGAGTTATCCCTGGAGCCTCCACCCTTGCTGCAGCCTTGATTTTATCCCAGTAAGAACTGTGCTGGATTTAGAACCTACAGAACTCTAACACACTTGAATTGTTTTAAGCCACTAAATTCAACCTTAGAAAATTAATACAACCATTTTATCATAGACTTTTAAAATTTGCTTGCTAACATTAAAATCACCATGTAATATAATTATGGTAAGCAATTTACAGCAACTAGTCACAAACTAGAGATTGATATATATGGTAGTCGGTAATCTAGCCAGAACATTCCATTTCACGTTAATCACATGGAAATTTCATGTACGTGGGCTAATCGGAATAAAATTGCACATTTATATATAAATCAAATAATAATCACTAATTTAATAGTTTACTTTTTTCAAAATACAGATATAAAAACCAGAAGCAGATGGCATATAAATCATAACCTGGATTTCCACAAGAAACAGACTAAGGTATGAGGCTTGCCATTTAAGTGGGGAGGGGGAAGCTGCCACATACTAGTTTTGCTAAAACTAAGAGGCTATATAATTTTCAAGGTATATTGGAAGCATGCAAGTGCTCAGCAGGGAGCAGAATGATTTATGATAGTAAAGGTACCATAATGCTCTGAAAAAGAAATTAAAATAAAATTAGGCTGAATTGCAGAATCTGTCTCAACAAAATATAGTAATCTTCCAAATAAATTGGTGGGATCTTTACCACCTGACAACTTTATATAATAATCACTTTTAGAACAAAATAATCTTAAAAATATTGTCAAAGACTTGAAAAAATATTACTTAGGCTCATGAAGCCACATATATTCTATTTTTCTGCATGAAAATACCCCTTAATATTCACATCTCAATGAAGAAGCATTACACACACACACACACATACACAGAGAGACACATTTTTAACAGAGTTTTAATGATTAAACTACTACAATTACACCTTATAAAAACCACATATTAGGGCATAAGACATCTCACTGTGTACATGTTCCTCTCAATATATTCTGTCCTGTTCATATAAAATAAATTGCAAAGAAAAACAAGTTTATCTTTACATCAACTTTGCAGATTTATATTCCCCACCCCAGAATAATGTCCATGTTCCTGTTGAAAAATGAATGCAAATCCAAACATGAATCTACAGCCAAAATCACTATACAGGCTCGCAAATGTATACAGAACCAAAGGGGAGCAAATAGCGCTTGTTTCCAGAAGCCGTACTTGGGTAGAGTACTCTGAAGGGCTTTGCCTCTGCTGTGTGCAACATGTAGATGAAGATTAGACATGCTTTGGCGTGAATGTGTCCCCCACAAGCACGTTTTGGAAACTAAGTCCCCAAAGCAACAGTGTTTGGAGGTTGGGCTTAAAGGAGAGGTGTTTGGGTTGTGAGGTGTCACACTTATAAGTGAATTAATGTTGATTATAAAAGAGCTTGAGGCTTCAAGTTTATTCTCTCACCCTCTTCCCTTCTGCCATAAGATGACACAGCAAGGGGACCCTCATAAGATGTCATCACCTTGACAGTAGGCTTCCCAGTCTCCAGAACTAAAAAAAAGAAAAAGAGAGAGAGAGAGAGAAGAATTTAAATAAATTACCCAGCCTGTACTATTTCTTTATAACAGCACAAAATGTACTAAGACATCATGGCTCTGATCCTGACTATTAAAAATTAGAACCAGGTCAAAAATGATCATTGTTTCCAAGTAACTTGAATTCCAGAAAAAGCTCAAGAATATTTATAGAGACACAAAACATATTCAACACCCCCCAAAAAAAATTTATAATGTCTGACATTTAATCAAAGTGGTGAGGCATTCAAAGGAACAGAAATACATGACTCATATTGAGTAGAAAAAGCAGATCAATTGAAATAGACTATAACTGACACATCTTAAAAACAGCAGGCAAAGACAAAACAGTTATTTCGTCTGTATGTCATGGTCAAAAATGCCATGGAATTCTATGCAGCCATAAAAAAGAGGGAGGATTTACATCTTTAATGTTTACCTGGATGGAGCTGCAACACATTCTTCTTAGTAAAGTATCTCAAGAATGGGAAAAAAGTATCCCATGTGCTCAATACAGTTATGAAACCAATAGACAAACACACATTCATACGAACTATAAAATATAAAGATAGTCCATAAGAAAAAAGGGGAGAGGAGAGGAAAAAAGAAGAGAGGGGAAATGACCGTAGGGAGGGCATTTGGTGGGATCTCACCTAATGGACACAATGAAAGGGTACATTTCAAAACAACTAAGAGTATATTATAAATGTTGTACCACAAAAATAAGTAAGCGAGGGGATGGCTATGTTAATTAGCTTGATTTAAGCATTGCACATTGTATATCAAATCATCGCATTGTACCCCATAAATGTATACATTTATGATTTAATAAATATTAAGTTAAAAAAAACCTATTCTCAAAAAAAAAGTGAGCAGAGATATGAAAGGTATTTTACAGAGATCCAAATGAAAATTACACTGGATGGGAATAACAACAGAGCTGATATTGCAGAAAAGATTGGTGAAGTTGAATACATAGCAACAGAAAGTACTTTAAATAAGCACTGAGGGAAAATAGAATTACAAACAATAGCAATTCTACTCCTGGAACCATGGAGTGTACACATTTTTCTATTTTGCCTCTTTAGTTTAAAGACCCAGATACTATATTGAAAACAAACAAATAAAAATCTCTCATAGAGGGAGAGGAAAATGTAGGCTAGCTATGGACCTTTGTAGAGAGCAAAGATAGAGTGGTGAGTTCTCTGGAATTTCTTTGTGCTTCATATACGAGGTCCAACAATTAAGTTTGTTAACTCATCCTAGAAAAAGTGCTGAATATCCCTATGGTCACCTTTGAAGTGCTTTTCTTCGCCATCCGGTGACTCTATTGATATTCAGCAATAAGGCAGGAAGCTCTTTCTCTACAATGAGTTCACGAACATATCTGTCAGAACTTGCACAACAGTAGTCTGACAGCCGTTCCCGAAAAAATTTCCAAAATTGGTTTGAAGGGTGGACTAGGCACTGGCGAGGGGCACCTGGAAGGTGAACATAGTGATATTCAGCAATGACGTGTATAGCACTTTTTCTAGGATGAGATTGTTAACTTAATTGACCTCATATATTAGGCTTAGTACAGAAATATCTAGCCATCTGGAAACATCAAAAGTAGCAAATGATAAGGCCCCCAAGAAATCTCCTTGCTCTAGCTAAAAAACCAAGAAAGAGGTATCCTGGCAAAATTTTTGGATAATAACCACTCTTTATCAGCCAGACTCTATTGACAAAACCCTGTGAGCCTTCCTTCCACCCCACGAGGCTAGGATGACTTCTGCCCTTACGAAGGTCTAACTAGTTGGCCAAACCCTCTTTTCGGTTGGTATCAGAGAAGTTGAAGTAGAAGATGAGTTCACTACTACTTGATGGTAACAAGACCACAACACAACTTTTTCCTTCACTCCAGCAAATCGTTGGAGACCATGTAGGTAATCCAGACTTTCACACCCACCAGGTAATAACAAGGTACCTTCCTCCTCCCAGGAGGTGTGCAGCCAGAGGAAGCCCTGTGGCAAGTCAAGATGACACCACCATTGCAGCGTACCATAGTTACAATCACACTTAGTGGAAGTCTCATGAAAGCACTAACAAAACACCAGCTCTGCCCAGACAAGGTGGTATCTATAGAGTCCTAGCAAAGAACAGGAGCACTCAACCCTGCCCAGCAGTGATAGGGAGGATATAAATGACAGGCACCTGCCACACCAGCCAGTTTCTCTGTTTAGTAAAGATGGGTCACGCTTTTGTGCAGGTGGGTCTACAACTTGTGAATTTAAGCAAACCACCCACCTCAGCCTCCCAGAGTGTTAGGAATACAGGTGTGAGTCACTGCTCCTGGACTCTACCAAATGTTTAAAAAATTAACACCAATTTTACATAATCTCTTCCAAAATACAGGAAAGGATGGTACTTTCATAAAACTTGTATGATGTCAGTGTTATCCTGATATCAAAACCACAAGGAGCTCAAAAAAAGAAAGAAAGACAGAAAGAAACTAACAATACCAGTTGTTAGTGAGGAGTTGGAGAAATTGGCTCTTTTACACATGGTTGGTGGGAATATAAAATGCTACGTGACTCTGGGAGGCAGTTTAGCA
This sequence comes from Perodicticus potto, assembly GCA_963574655.1. Taxonomy (NCBI): domain Eukaryota; kingdom Metazoa; phylum Chordata; class Mammalia; order Primates; family Lorisidae; genus Perodicticus; species Perodicticus potto. The sequence goes on from CAUYRH010052767.1 coordinate 8,608, forward strand.
AAGTAAAATATACATTTACACGAAGATCCAGAGGTTTCACTCTTGGACATTCATCCCAGGGAAATGAGAACTGATGTTCGTTCATAGCAGCTCTATTTGCAATGACCAAAATCTGAACAAAATTATAAGGGCTTTCCATAGGTGAGTATCTAAACAAAACATGGTCTGTTCGTTCCATAGAATACTACTTTACAATAAAAAGGAACAAACTAGCAATATACACAACTTAGATGGATCTCAATGGCACTGTGCTCCGTATAAAAAAGCCATTCTCGAGGATCAATGTATAATTCAATTTATATACCATTCTTGCGAAGCCTATATTTTAGAGATAAAACATAGATTACAGGTTAAAAGAAGTTAAAAATGGTAAGCAGAGGTGGTATGAATGTGACTAATGTGGTACAGAACAGGGAGATTTTCGTGTGTTATCATTTTTTCTTTTCTCTTTTTTTTTTAAAGATAGGCCCTTTCTCTGCCGCCCAGGCTCAAATTCAGTCGCCCAATTCTGAGTAGCTGGAACCACAATGTCAGGCTAATTTTTTGTAGAAACAGGGCCTCACTATATTCCTCAGGCTGGTCTCAAACTTCTGGCCTCAAGCAATACTTTTACCTTGCCCTCCAAAAACTCTAGGATTACACATGTAAGAGAGTGTCCAGCCTTCGTTCTGTATTGTAATTTTGATGGTGATTACATGGGTCTACACAGATGATAAAATGATGTAAAATCACACACACACACATTTTACTATTGACAAATTGCTGATTTTAATATTGACCTATAATTATGAAAGATATAACTAATGGGGAAACCAGGTGGAGTGCACACCAGTCCTCTTTGTAATTTCTTTGAAACTTCCTGTGAGTCTATTTGTATGACAATAGAGAACTAAAAAGGAATGTATAAGTAGAGAGATAGAGAGATGAAGAACTGATGGCTTGAGGAACACTTAAAGTGGCATATATATCCTTACAATGCCTGAAGAAAAAGAATGGGAACCAAAAAAATCAAAGAATTGCCAAAGAACATTCAAATTTAATAAAAATTATAATCTCACAACAGATTCAAGAAGTTCAACCAGCACCAAAAATAAATTCTGACAAAATCTACATACTTATAGACAGAGAAAGTGATATTTTTTGTTTGTTTGTTTGTTTGTTTGTTTATTAAATCATAGCTGTGTACATTAATGAAATCTTGGGGTACAATGTGCTGGTTTTATGCACAATTTGAAATATTTTCATCGACCTGGTTAACATAGCCTTCATGGCATTTTCTTATTTGTTATTGTGTTCAGACGTTTATATTCTACATTTAGTAAGTTTCACCCTTCCAAAATGCACTGTGGGTGTGGTTGACAAAGTGATGTTTTAAGTTTCAGGATGCAAGATCAAAATACAATTAACCAAATACATTTTTATTTACTGGTAAATAAAAGTAACTTTATTTAGCTCTAATTTTAGCTCTCTCATCGTTATTTACTAATGAACGACAATTGGTACTAACAAAGTTTAATGCTATTTATTTAGCATAAAAAATATAAAATCCTCAGATATAAATCTGATGAAAGTTGGGCAAATACTTCTCCCTGAAACCTATAAAACACTCCGAATCTCCCCGAACTGAAGATCTGTACAAATGAAGAGGTACATGATGACCATGAGGCAGGAGAGTCAATACTGTTGAAGTGTCAGTTCATAAGTTTATTTATAGATTGAACACAATCCAAATAAAAATCCAAGGCATGCTTTTCTTTTTAGATGTGTTAGAAACTAATTCTAAAATTCATATGGAGTTGCAAAGGACCTAGAATAGCCTAACAACTTTGAAAATAACAACGTTGAAGGATTACGCCTAACTGGTTTCAAGATGAAAGCTGTGGTGTTCAAGATACTGTGCTAAAGGAATCAAACTGGAAAAAAGTAGGTTAATGAAACAAAATAGAAAGTCTAAAAATAGGCTTCACATGCATGGATAATATATTTTCAGCAAGGATGCAAAGATAATTCAGAAGACAAAGTATAGGCTTTTCATAAAATAATACTGGAATGATTCAAACTCCACTTATAAACAAATTAATTTCAATCTACACCACATTCGTAAATTGACTAAAAATGGGGCACAGACTTAAATATAAAACCTATAACTGTACAATTATAAAAATAAAATGTAGGGCGGCACCTGTGGCTCAGTGAGTAGGGTGCCAACCCCATAAACCTAGGGTGGTGGGTTCAAACCTGCCCCCAGACAAACTGGAACAAAAAAACAGCTGGATGTTGTGGCGGGCACTTACAGTCTCAGCTACTTGGGAGGCTGAGACAAGAGAATCGCCTAAGCTCAGGAGTTGGAGGTTCTTGTGAACTATGACGCCACTGCACTCTACCAAAGGCGATATAGTGAGACTCTGTCTCTAAAAAGACAAAAAACAAAAAACTCAACAATAATAAAGCAATGCAAACAATAATAATTTGGGCAAAGTATTTGAATAAATACCTCACCAAAGAAGACATATAGATGGAAAACAAGTAAATAAAAAGAATTTTTGATAAAATCCAGCTCCCTTTCATGATAAAAAACCTCAACAAACTAGGCATAGAAAAAATATATCTTAAAATTATAAAAGCCATTTGAGCATTTACACTATGGTCTGAGAAGATACATGGTTTGATTATTTTTTAAGGCCATTAAGTATTTTATAAATACTTAATATTCATGATTCATATTTAATTTTTTATGCATCTTGGATTTTTTTGTAAATGGTAAAAGGTAATGATCTTGTTTCATTTTCCTGCATGTGGCTATCCAAATTTCCCAGCATTATTTATTGACTAGAGTGTCATTTTCCCAGGATATGCTGTTGTCTGGGCAATATTACTTGGTCACAGGTATATGGTTTCACTTCTGGTTCTCTGTTCTCTTTCATTGTTAATGTCCCAGTACCACATTTTCTTGGTTACTGTAGCTTTGTAATATAATTTGAAGTCAAATCATGTGATTCTTCCAAATTTGTTCTTTTTGCTTAGGACCACTTTGGCTATTTTGGCTCTTTTGGGGCTCCAGATGCAGCTTAGAATTTTTTTTTTTTTTTTTTTTTTGTAGAGGCAGAGTTTCACTTTATTGCCCTTGGTAGAGTGCTTTGGCATCATACAGCTCATAGAAACCTCCAACTCCCCAACTAGCTGGGACTACAGGTGCCCGCCACAATGCCCGGCTGCAGCTTAGAATGTTTTTCCTGGATCAGTAACATAGGACATTGGTATTGTGATGGAAATTGTGATGAATCTGTAGATCACTTTGGGCACTACGGATATTTTAATGATGTTAATTCTACCAATCCACGAACATGGAATCTTTTTTAACATTTGTTGATTTTAACTATGATTTTATTCCATAGCATTATGTGGTTCTCCTTGTAGAGATGTTTTACCTTCTCCTCTAAGTGATATTTGTAGGTATTTTATTTGCTTTGTGCTGCTGTGAATGATATTGAGTTCTTGATTTGACTCTCAGCTTAACTGTTTTTAGTATGTAGAAATGCTACTGATAAGTGTACATTGATTTTATAATCTAATAACTGATAAACGTATTTATTATGTCCAGGAGTTTGGGATGGATTCTTTATGGGTTTTCAGGTACAAGATAATATTATCACAAAACATGGATAGTTGACTTCCTCAATATTTCTTTTTCTTGCCTGATTGCTCTGGTTAAGACTTCTAGTACTACGTTGAATAAAAATGGTAGCAGTGGGCATACTTGTCTTATATCAGTTTAGGGAAATGCTTTCAACTTTTCCCCATTCAGTATGATGTTGGCTGTGCTTATCTTATATGGCTTTTATAATTTTAAGATATATTTTTTCTATGCCTAGTTTGTTGAGGTTTTTTATCATGAAAGGGAGCTGGATTTTATCAAAAGCTTTTTCTTCCTCTATTGAGATGACCATACAGTCTTTGTTTTTTTGTTTGTTAATATATTGAATTATGTTTACTGATTTATGTATATAGAAGCATCCTTGCATCTCTGCAATGAACCCACTTGATCATGATGAATTGCCTTTTTACATGTTGTTAAATCAGGTGTGTTAGTATTTTGCTGAGGATTTTTGCATCTGTGTTCATGATGACTATGGGCTGTAGTTTGCTTTTATGTTATGCCCTTTCCTGGCTTTGGTATCAGGTGATATTGTCTTCATAGAATGAATTATTGAAGATATAAAACAACTGTAGTGTAGGTACAAGCTCTTCATTGTAAGTCTGATAGAATTCAACTATGAATCCATTTGGTTCAGGGTTTTTGTTGTTGTTATTGGGAAATTTTTTCTTACTTCTTTAATCTTACTGCCCATTATGGGTATATTTAGGATTTCTGTTTCTTCTTTGTTCAAGCTTGGGATATTGTGTGTTTGCAAGAATTTATCCTTACCTCTAGGTATTCTAGTTTGTACAGAATATTTCAAAGTATTCATGGATAATTTTTTCTATTTCTGCATTTTCTAAATCTGGTTAACCTGAATTGTGCTCCATCAATTTTGTTTATCTTTTCAAAGAACCAACTTTTTGTTTCATTGATTAGAAATTTCTCTCTTTTATTTCATTTTTTTATTTTTATTTATTTATTTTTTCTCTTTGCTTTCCATTTCATTGAGTTGTTTTCTGAGCTTTATTATTTCTTCTTTTGTCTTCTGGCTTTCTGTATGGTGTGCTCTTCCTTTCTAGTTTTTAGATGTGGCATTAGTTTATTAATCTATGATCTTTCTGTCTTTTTGATGTTGGCATTTAGGCTATAAACTTTCCCTGTGGAACTGATTTTTCCATATCCTGCAGATTTTGAAAGCTTGTGTTATCCTTGTTATTTAATTCAAGGAATCTTTTGATTTTTATTTTAATTTCATCCTTGACCCAAGGATCATAGGTAGCAGGTTGTTTAATTTCTAAGACTTTGTGTAGATTTGAGCATTTACACTATGGTCTGAGAAGATACATGGTTTGATTATTTTTTAAGGCCAGCATAGAACTAAATTTATTGAGGAAGATAAAGGTAGGTTAAGAGAGTAAGAGCAAGATACAGGCTTACAGAGCAAGATATATTCACCATAGACAGCAAATAAGCCTCCATTTCCAGGGCAAGTAGGCAAAGAGGCAGATTTGATTTTTATTTTAATTTGCTGAGACTTCTTAATGTGTCTGAAGATATAATCAATCTCGAAAATTTCCTCATGTGCTGATGAGAAGAATGTACATGCAATAGTTTTGTAGCAGAATATTTTTAAAATATGTGTTAGACTCATTTGTTCTAGAATATAGTTTAAGTCCAGTGTCTCTTTATTTATATTTTGTTTTAAATTATATGTCCAGTTTTGTTAATGTGGTGTAGTAGTCAACAGAAATTACAATAGTGCTGTTTATTTCTTTGCTTAGATCTATTATAATTTGTTTTATATTGTTTTCTTTACCATTTTATATAATGACCATCTTTGTCTATTTTACCACAGTTGGTTTAAAGTCTATTATATCTTATATAAGCATCACTATACCAGCTTGCTTTTGATTTTAATTTACATGAAATATTTTTTTCATCCATTTACCTTGAGTATATGCAAGTCCTTGTGAGTTAGACAGGTTCCTTAGAGAAAGCATATATTTGGGTTGTGTTTTCTCATTCATCCAATTAAACTACGTATATATGTATATATATATATTTTTTAATTTATAAAGGAAAGAGATTTATTTGGATCACGGTTCTATAGATTGTATATGAAGTGAGGTGCTGGTGTCTGCACCTGGTGAGGGCTACAGGAAGCTTACTTTTACAGCATAAGGGGAAAGGGAGCCCACTAATTCACTAAATGGTGAGGGCAGGAAGCAAGAAAAAGAGGAGGTGGTGCCAGACTTTTCTCAACAACTGCTTCTCCAAGATACTAAGAAGGCTCATAAAGTCCCTCAAGAATGGCAGGAAGCCATCATGAGGGATCTGTCCCCATGACCAAAACATTTCCTCTTCCAGCATTGGGAGTCAAATTTAAATGTGAAATTTGGAGGTAAAAAATATCCAAACTATACCATTACTTAAATTTCTTTCTTCAGTAGGTCTTTGGTTTCAGAGATTCAAATAATGAACCCATGAACCACAGAACAGCAATAAGATAGGATTTTATTAGACAGAAAGGAAACAGAAGGAGTAAAAATGCATTAAAACTTCTGGCAAAGGGAAAGATTCAAGTTTGTAGTCTTCCTCAAGACTTGGGTACAAGCTCTTCTGTGAAGATAAAACATTGGCCAGATTAACCAGATAAAGAAAAGTAAACTCTTTAATAATCTTAATCAGAAATGATAAAGGTAAAATAACAACTGCTACCATAGAGATAGAAGAGATTATTTATGACTACCTCCAAAAACTTTATGCCCCGAAAGTTGACAATGTGGAGGAAATGGACTAATACCTGGAATCACACCATCTTCCTAGACTTAACCAGGAAAAAATTAGATCTCTTGACCAGACAATTATCAAGCACTGAGACTTTGGAAACAATAAAAAAGCTTCCAACAACAACAACAACAAAAACAAAGCCCAGTACCAGATGACTTCAATCAAAATTCTAGCACACCTTCAAAGAAGAGCACGTACCCATAGTGCAGAACCTATCCAAAACATTGAGAAGAAAGGGTCTTCTCCCAACACATTCTATGAAGCAAACATCACCTTGATTCCAAAATCAGGAAAGGACCTAACTAAAAGGGAGAACTAAAGACCAACTTCAGTAATAAACCCTGATGCAAAAATACTAAACAAAATCTTAGCTAATATATTACAGCTACTCATTAACAAAATTGTACATCATGATCAGATAGGCTTCATCCAAGGGATACAAGGTTGGTTTAACATATGCAAATCCATAAATGTAATATACCATATCAATAGAAGGAAGAACAAAGACCATATGATACCTTCAATAGATGCAGAACAAAACATTAGATAAAATCCAGCATCCTTTTCCAGTAAGAACACTTAGGAAAATAGGCATAGGTGGCACATTTCTTAAGCCATTGAAACCATCTATGACAAACCCATAGCTAACATCATACTGAATGGTGTAAAACTGAAAGTTTTCCCACTTAGAACTAGAACCAGACAAGAATATCCACTATTCTTACTTATTCAACATAGTTCTTGAAGTTCTATCCATGCAATTAGGCAAGAGAAGGATATGAAGGGCATCCAAAAGGGGGTAGAGAAGTTCAAACTCTCCGTCTTTGTTGATGATATGATCTTATACTTAACAAACCCCAGAGACTCAACCACAAAACTCCTAAAAGTCATCAGGAAATAAAGTAATGTCTTAGAGTATAAAATCAATACCCACAAATCAGTTGCATTTGTATACCCCAATAACAGGCAAGTTGAGAAGCAAATCAAGGACACAATTCCCTTCATAGTAGCTTCAAAGAAAATGAAATACTTATATACCCAACAAAAGAGATGATAGATCTTTACAAAGAGAATTATGAATCCTTAAGAAAAGAAATTGCAGAAGACTCTAACAAATGGAAGAATATACCATGCTCTTGGCTGGGAAGAATCAACACTGTCAAATGTCTATTCTACCAAAGAAATCTACAGACTCAATGCAATCCCCACTAAAATACCAACATCATATTTTGAAGAAGTGGAAAAAATAGTACTTTGTTTTATATGAAAGCAGAATGAATACCATGTGGCTAAGGCTATTCTTAGTAATAAAAACTAAGTCAAGGGCATCACCCTACCAGACATCAGGCTATATATTACAAGTCCACAGTAATCAAAACAGCATGTTATTGGCACAAAAATAGAGACAAAGACATATGGAACAGAATAAAAAGCCAAGAGAAGAAACCAGTCTCCACCTGCCATCTAATCTTTGATAAACTGAACAAAAGCATTCAGTGGGGAAATGAATCCCTATTCAACAATTGTGCTGGGAGAACTGGGTAACCACATGTAAAAGACTAAAACTCGACCCACACCTTTCACCCCTTTCAAAAATTGACTCAAGATGGATAAGACACTTAAATCTAAGACACAAAATGATAAAAATCTTAGAAGAAAGTGTGGGGAAAACTCTTGATGATGTTGGACTGGGGGAAGATTTTATGACAAAGACTTCAGCGGCCATCACAACAAGAAAAATTAACGAATAGGATTTAATTAAGCTGAAAAGCTTCGCAACAGCTAAGGACACAAGTAAAGCAAAAAGACAACCTTCAGAATGGGAAAAGATATTTGTAGGGTATCAATCTGACAAAAGATTGATAGCTAGAATCTATAGAGAACTCAAATTAATCAACAGAAAAAGGATAAACAATCCCATCTGCCTCTGGGAAATAGATATGACTAGAAACTTCTCTATTGAAGACAGACAAATGGCTAACAAACATTTGAATAAATGCTCATAATCCCTGATTATCAGAGAAACGCAAATCAAAACCACCCTGAGATATCACCTAGCTCCAGTGAGAATAGCCCACATCATAAAGTCTCAAAGCTACAGATGCTGGCATGGATGTGGAGAGAAAGGAACACTTTTATACTGCTGGTGGGATTGCTAATTAATACAGCCTTTTTGGAAGGAACTATGGAAAAACCTCAAAGAGCTTGAATTAGTCCTTTCATTTGATCCTGCAATCCCATTACTAGGAATCTACCCATTAGAAAAAAAATATCATTTTATCATAAGGACATTTGCACTAGACTGTTTATCACAGCTCAATTTACAATCGCCAAAACATGGAAATAATCTAAACGCCTGCCAACCCAGGTATAAATTAATAAGCTGTTGTATATGTATACCATGGAATACCATTCAGTCACTAAAAAACATGGAGACTTTTCATCTTTTGCATTAACTTGGATGGAGGTGGAACACATTCTTCTTAGTAAATCATCATAAGAATGGAGAAGAAAGAATCTAAAGTACTCAGTTCTAATATGTTGATAGTAGATGAGCTAATACAAGATGGGGGGCAGGCGAATGTGAGGGGGGTCACAGTGTATGACACACCTCTGTGGATGGGACACAATCACAAGAGGGACTTTACCTAACAATGAAATCAGTGTAAACTAATTCTTTGTACCCTTCATGAATCCCAAACAATAAACAAAAGTAAAACAATAAAAAACATAACAATACTATTCACAAACAGATACATAAGCATTCACAGACATGTAAGGACATAAAAAAATTTTAAGGAAGTTCTATGAACTCATTCATGCTGTTAACTCCTCCAGGAGTGAGCGAGATTCTAAATAAATAAACATTATTTATAATATTTTGTGTTGTGTTATATGTTTACAAATGCTAACAAATTTACTTATTTTGTAACTTGTGTCAATGTTTTTGAGATCTATTAGTGTAGTATATTGTCCCTTTTTAAAATTTTTATGCAATATTCCATTTTATGAGTAGACTGCATTTTACTTAACATTGATGATAGAGGTTTAGGCCTTTTCCAATAGTTCGATATTACAAAAATCACCCCATTGAATATACTTTCATGAATCACATTATACTAACATATGAGCGTTTCTCTAGGCTATGTACCTAGAAGTGAAACAGCTATTTATGGAGTAGCAAATGCAGATTTAACTTTATGAGTCTTGCAAATTACAAACAATAAAAATATTCCAATTTACATGTCTACTAATACTGTGAAAGATTCTCTTCTCCATAATAATCACCAAAAGTTTCACTTTTGTTTATATTTTTTAGTGCTTAATGAGGAAAAACATTGCTTTAATTTTAATTCATATAAATTTATTTATAACCTATGAGGATGAACAACTTTTCACGTGGTGTCCCCTTCTGCACAAACTTGAACTACTTCAATGTAAAGTAACTTATTAACGTGGAAGCATGATTCCTGTACTGATTAATCCATACAGATATTTTCTAGCCAATAATATTATTCATGATCCAATAATTATTAACAAGAACATTAGAATCAAAGCACATATTAGTCGTTATGTAAATACGTGTATTTACAATGACTTCTAATTCTTTTAAAGTTACCTCATCATAGCACTTATAAAATACTTGAAAATTACATTCAATTTATACTAGTTGAAAATTCGATTGTGATTTTACAACATTTTCATGCAAAAAAATTAAAGTGCTTTTGTTTTCATTCAAGATGAATATTTAAACTCATATTCACACATTTTAAATATTACAGCTTAGGCTGCTCGTACCTAGTGGGTAGACACTGTCAAGGCCCTGGGGCCCTAGGGCCCTGGACTTCTCATCTGTAACATTTCTGGTACCAAGTATTTGGATTTCATCATCAGTGTAACAGTCAGAAAAGAATTTCCACTATGTATCCTTAAAAATACAAATATTATCTCAAAAAAGCAAAAATAAGCGATAAAGAATACCAGTAAAAAATCTTTTGTTTTTCTGCAGTAGACTTTATATTGCAAGTACACTATTTGCATCAGCTTGTTCATTTAACATTGCTTACTTTATTTTACACTCTCTTGTGAGACTAACAAGACGGGCATGGGAATGAGCAGAATAATTTTAAGATAAGCTATATTCTTTCCCAATTTTCTTTTCCACAGTCATACAGGCCACTGCTACTCAGTGTGATTCATACATGTGTTAAAAACTCTCCCAAGCACAGCATTCCCCTGTTTAGGAGCTCTGATGAAACCTTTTGACTAATTGCAAATTCAATCTACAGAAAGCTTTAGCAATGCAAAGGTCTGGGTTGGGTTTCTCCAGGTCTTATTTGTGGAAGACCTTGCATCATCTCTGCTGAAATATAAAGTCTCCCTTTTGATAGGTAATTGATGACCAAGGTCAAAGAGAGAGCAGTGATCCCTGAGGGACCACCCACCTCGGGCTGACTAGAGCAATACATTGTGAAAAAATGATCTGAATTATGCATGCAGCAGTACAGACATGACACTGTCATTTAGCCGGCTCTAAAAAAGATCTGCCTCACAGTAAATGCAACTGATTTTATGTATCTTGGAAGATGACACTTTATTATAAATTATGTCACAGTCATCCTTTCTGACTGTTGAGACATCTAAAGTCATGTCGGTTTTACAACCTTCCCTCCAGATTACAATTCTGAAGGGCAGTTAGTGACAAGTGTGCAGTGTTTTGTCAAGCGATTCCGTTTATACAGATGGAATGTTGTTTTGCTCACCAAATCCATTTCAAGCACAAATATGTGACTAAGTGGCCTAGCGTTTGTTTTAGATGTGAGTGCAGCCAGAAAGCGGGATGTTTTAAAGAGCATCTCCTGTAACTTTATTGAACACAACTCAGCATTCCACATTTCTTTCCATTGATCATCTGCCCTTATTAACCCCTTTCTGGCTTATGTTTGAGAGTGGCATTGAAACAAACAGTTCCCAGAAGAACTCTCTTCGGGGTAAGAACCCATTTGGTTCTATCTATTAAAGGCCTCAATGGGTAACATTTTAGTAGAGGGCCTGTTTCATGTTTTCCTCTGATTTTAAAGGTTACTTTAGAGATTATCAAACCCTAGTGTATAAGTGATGACAAAAAGACAGTTCTTAAAAATCCTAGGAGATAAAAATGGTTTTACTCCTTTCCAGGGAAAATATCATGCTTTACTGGGCTTCGGCGGTGAGGGAAGAATGGTAGCCAGATCAGTCATTTAAAGGCTTGTTTCCATTATGCTGCCAACCGAATCAAGAAGCAGAGAGTAATGTAAAAGGGAAAACAAATGGTTTGTCCCTTAATACAGAAAATGCATGGTAAGCACCATGCTGGCGGGTTCTACTGTCATTAATCTTTTCCTAAAGTGCAAACTGTCACCATAACAGTTTCAGTGACACACAAGTTCCCAAGTCTGCATTAAGGATGAAGAACAACTTCGCAATGTTTTGAAAGCTGTCTAGCTTCATGAGTAGACTGTCCTTTCTCTCTTAGATAAAAGTCAAAACAAATCCATAATAATGGATAAAGGATTTGAATAGAAAAATATTTCTTAATTTTTTAAATGATGTAGCTCAATTTCTTTCTGAGACACTGAGCTCCCTGTCTTAAAAGAAACTTTTCAAAGTTTGGCAGGGCCTCAAGTAATGAGACTCAACAAATTAAAAAATTATCTTGCAGATGTTTTATCTTTAGGCCATGTGAATGGAATCTACTTTTTCTCTAAGTCCATAGGCTAATTTTTTCTTTAAATAATTGGTAATTCCACAGATTTCTCAAACTTCCAAAAGCATCTTGCACCTGACAGCTTATTTAGAAGACATTTTTTCATTACTAAAATGTCCTTAACCAAATTAACAGTAAATAGGAAAGTGTCATAATCATAAGGCTTTTGTACAAAATTCTGTAGTTGGTCATTTTTTTCCTCGTCATCTGTTTTGTTCTCTATTTCAACATTCTATTTTATCAGAAAATCATCAGGGCAATGGAGACCGTACTGAGTCAGACTAATGAATCTCGGAAAGTTCAGAACACCCTGCCAAAGAGTCTGCTTATTTCTCACAGCGTGACAGGCGAGTGCAGTGATAGCCAAAATGGTCGGTCTTGCTTTAAGTGCAATTGCATAAATCCATCACATTTATTTGTTCAGGAAGTTAACTATGGAAAAATAATGTGACAGGAAAGTGATGAGAAAACAGAGCAGTTGTGGTGAGAACCTGAATTGAAAAATGACGAAGATAATAGAACATTTACGATAATATAATAATGCTATGAAGCCCATCTGGGCTATTAGCCCCTGGAGAAGGGCTACGACCTGAGTCCTGGATGTCTTCATACAAGCCTAGAACTCATTAGACCTTAAAGTGTGTGCACAAAACAACTGAAAAGCCTAGAACTGATTAGACCTCAAAGTGGGTGCACAAAACAACTGAAAAGCCTAGAACTGATTAGACCTCAAAGTGTGTGCACAAAAACAACTTAAAACTTGTTCACTAAACTGTGGGAATAACGAGGATAGAAACCTTAGTTAATTCAATTAGATCGAATCCTCCATGGATTGTCTAAATGTACACCAACAATTAAGCCCATGAATATTTCCTATTTTCCCCCTGCCCTGGGTTGCCTAGGATACAATTTTCCTTCATTTTAATGTTTGGTCAAACTAAGAGCATAAAAATCTTAAAAATACAGGGTTTTGAATGCTTTAATCTATTATAAAAATATGAAAATAAAGTAGGCTTACTCTCTAAGCAAAGGAAAAAATAAAAGAGAGAAATGAGGGAGGGAACCAAAGAATAATAGAGCAAAAGAAAAATGCTATCTGTATCATATCTTAGGGTTGAACTTAAATAGCTTTCAAGGTGGTTTCACATTGCCTCCCAGAATTACTTTCAGATATAACAGACGGAAAGGGTAAAGAAAATACTTTTTTTGTGTGAAATTCAGTTAGGTTCCAACTGTTGTAATTTTGAGTTCCAGGGGGGTAAGAATGAAGGTATTTATGAAGGTACAGAAGAGAAATAAGCTAGTTATACTTGGGAAGACGTAACTAAGAAAAAATATTTTAGCAATCTCAGGAGAGAAAGGACTTCGCAGTAATAGGAAAAAACAAATAAACCATGCTTACTTAATTGAATTTTAGTTACTTTAAAAAATGGTCAGCTAGAGATAAATGTAGTGCTAGGTCTGTTCCTGCATGCCACCAAGTATACAATATGAACAAGACCATTCTTCTAGACCTGAATTCACAAGTCTAAACAGGAAGGAGAGAAAAATGTTATTTTCCCCAAATCTGAATGAGTTCCATGCTATTAATAAACAGGAGCAGCTGCCTTCCACCACCTGTCTCCACAAAAGTTAGTTTTGTGTTAGGAAAACCACAGAAACACTCGCAATGCAACTCTGTAAATACCAAACACATACACTCTCTGTTTTTGACAAAACTGAAGCACATGGATCACCCCTGAGCCAGGTGGTCTTCCCCAAATACCCATCCTTTCTTATTCTCACCTTTCCTGCCACAATTTCCTCCTTCAGTTGCTCTTTCTGAGACCTTGCACCCTAATAGTCTTTTTCAACAGGATGTGGAACTGTACTGCACAAGAAACATGAACTTTGCCAACTCAGAACATTCAGAGTACAAAGAATTTTCTTTCTGAACCTGGCGTTCCTCAGAAGCCAGCGATCACAGCCAACCTAACTCTCAGATCCTTGCTGTACTCTGAAAAGTGTGTACATACGAAGTATGTTGTCATCAGCTACGCCCTAATAGCACCAACACTTTACAAATTTTAATATTCATATATGTCTCTTTCTTGTAACTAACGCATAACCTATCTTCTTTAGTCTTTTGGCTTTGTATGTTACTTTAGCAAACAGTATTTTCAGCTTCCAAACAGTTTTGAATAGGGATACATCTATCTATAAGTTGGCAAAGGGAAATAGAGAGATGAGATGTGTGGCATTAAATCAAATCCTCTAAATGAAGCCCAAATTTTTAAGAAGAGCTAACATAAACATTTCAGTTTCCCAAATGTCCTACCAAAGCAAATACAAAATTAATTTTAAAATAGTATATAGATTAACACATATAATTTATAGAATCTGAGCTTACTAGATCAGAGATATTATAAATCTCTTATTATATACAACCCAGTGGGTAGCATTTGTTTAATAAAGTCACATTGATCTGAAATAACCAACTTGTTTGCCACTTAATTCCAATTATTTTTTTCTAGTTTAACCGCATCACAGAACATCTGCTTCCTAATTCCAAACACCTGTGGATAATTCGAACTAGTTTCTCTGCCATAATCCCAATTTTGACATAAAAAGGAATAGCAGTCATCATCTTCCTAAATTAAACCTGCTTATCCTCCAGTAATTTCTGTCTTTTTTACAGTCAAGAGCTGTTCTCATTTTCATGGGAGGATAAATAGGAGCATAATCTCTGCCTGTTCATAAGGCTACAATTGATGAGTCTTCTGGGGATTGTCTTGGTGGAGTTTCAAAATTGTCTCCCTCGTTTTAATCCCCAATATCCTTTTCTTTTAAGGAGCTTGATTCTTCTGGAGACATATGTCTAAAAACCTCTTTCTACTCTTGAGCTATCATTTTTCGTACATGTACACTGTACAATTAATATTCAAATATCCTCTGAAAAGCTCCCCAGCTGAAGGTGCTGAGCTAAGTGCTAAGTTAGACCGAGATGTTGTTAACTCTATGGAGCGCAATGTCTAGTGAGAAAAACAGACAAACAAGGAATCTTTTGCTCAGCTAATTAATTAATAAACTAATCAAATGAATAAAAACTGACAATGACATTGTCATGAAAATGGGTAGCCTTTCTGAGGGGGTAAATAACTGAATAATAATAAGAATTAAATAAAAATAAGGAGATAGCCAGCCAAAGATCATGGGTTAGAGTATTATAAGCAGAAAAAGAACATACACCCAAGCTCTTAAATTTGAGGAAATGGAGCAAATGAAAGATGGGTGTGGTTAGTTGGAGTACAGAGAAAGGGAAGAGCTGTAAGTGAGGAAGAAGAGGGTATGCAGGGCTGAATAACGTAGGCTCCTGTTGGCTAGAAAAAGGAGTTGGTATTTTATTGCAAGTAAATACCAGGTTATGGGAATGATATAGGGAAGGAACTATAAGATTCTTGGTTATTCCAATTCTGTCTGTGTGATAGGATGTGAAGTCTAGAATTCAGAACATGAGTTAGGCAGACCAATGTGATGTTTCACATCATTTTCCAATGAGCTCACCTGTAACACTCAACATCCCTCTCCCTGTGTCTGTTAACACTAAACCCATTATTCATAATACAGTCCATAAATACGATCTGAGTGCTAAACTGTAATCAAAATTTACATTTTTGTTTATATTTCAGTTGCAGCATCTATTGCCTTCACCTAAGTACTTTTGTTTATATCTTAACTCAGTACCTGAGTTTCTTCCCGCTCTTCCTGCTTCCTTGACATCTTTCCTTCCACCCTCTTCTCTGCATCCACCTCACCCACAATCTTTTATTGAGCATCTCTCTGCTTTGGAGACTGTTCAAGTGCAACCTGTTTCTATAATCTTCTGTTTGTATCATCTAG
Source organism: Perodicticus potto (assembly GCA_963574655.1). Taxonomy (NCBI): domain Eukaryota; kingdom Metazoa; phylum Chordata; class Mammalia; order Primates; family Lorisidae; genus Perodicticus; species Perodicticus potto. The sequence continues at coordinate 24,663 of CAUYRH010052767.1, forward strand.
CACAGCAGTTTGCACATTTTAGGTAAAAAGTTAAGTTTTATTTTAGTGAAAATTATTGAAAGTACCTGCTTGCACGTGCTATTTATAAAATTAAACTGCATTTTCTATTTGAATATATCAAAAGCAACCCAAGTATTGCTACCAATCCATTGCTAATTGTGGTCTTCCTAGTCCAGCCTCTTCAATCACACTTTTCCTGGAAGAAAAATTTCCCAAGTGCGTGTGGTGTATTCTAGGCCCTGGGAAGCAGCACAATGTATTGACCTTGAAGTTTGTCCATGAGTCTTCAAATCCAAACTTTGCAGCTATCTAGATGTATCATCTTGCTTGTGTGACTGAAATCTCCCTAAACCTCAGTTTTCTTATCTCTGAACAAAGATGGCGGCCACCACAAAGGATTACCTTTGAGGATATATAGAAAAAGCTCTAAATGATATATATGACCAGGTCATCAGAAGACCTTAATAAAGAGCTCCTGTTATTATTATTATATCACTGGTAATGGATAAGGAAAGATGTTCTATGAGAAAAAGGAAGGCATAGAACTATTTTCCTTGAATTCTATAAACCATGGGTTGTTAAAGGTAAAAAATAACTGCATGTTTTGAAAAAATAATCTAATTTCATGTAAAACATTTTTTGTAAAATTACATATTAGTATATATATATATGGAAAATATTCGTCTTTTGATGTTTATTTTCAAGTCTATCTTTTGTAAGTATTCTAATAAAGAATTTAAAGTAAGATAAAAAGTTAAGGGAAAATTTATACCTCAATACATGTTTTCTATACCAAAATGGGCTAGTTCTCATGTATATGAAAAATTCTCAATATATCAATTTCAATTAAATTTGTAAATAATAAAACACTATAAACTTAAACCAGTGACAAAATGACTATAATTCAATTTTCTTTACACAAGAACTATATTGGTGACTGGATAAGGTGAAAACTTTATCCTTCATTAGGCTGTACTAATTTTTCCATTTTCTTGCCTCAAGGGGAGAAAGGATTATTATATGGTCCTCCATTCCCCACCACAAAATCTTTAATTGTCATGGGAATGAAGTCTCATCTCCCGATATACCTGCAGAAGGCTCTGGAGCTCCTTTCCTTTCCTTGGAAATAAGGGAAAACTAAGCCTTTTTCATTAAAACAAAAGAGAATTTCGATTTAGACAGTTAATTTCATACATAATAATTTTCTCAACACATGAGCGCTCTTTCCTCTGCTCTGCAATATATCCACTCTTAATAAGGGAGAGGTGGATTAGGCTAAACTAATTGCAACATGAGTGATAAAGCCAATTACAAAGGAAAGCAGTTAGCACTTCTTGTACTCTGAAGTGGAATTGAAGGGTAGAGTTTCCTATTCTTCAATTAAATTAATTTTGACAGAATACAAACTACATTTAATTTTTCTGGGGAAAAAGAACACCTCCCAATGACTCTTCATGTTTTGGTAGGAAAACTAATTTTCTTAGGTTTGTGTAGGAGGAATCCTTTACGGCACCAGTCGCCTACCAAGAACCACTGGCGCTGAACAACTCCCGCACTCTGCTGCCCTGCCTAGTTCCTGCTGCCACTCTATTGGAATAATGAGGAAACTAACAAATGGCAAATAAAACCCTAAGCAAACATTTGTTTTCAAGGACATGAGAGGTGAAGAAACATACACTATTAGTCACAAAAATCAAGAATAACTTAGACAAGTTTACTCCCACACAAAACATCGAATTGGACTAGTATGTCCTTTTCGTATGAGTATTTTTAATGGCTTCGAAGGCACTTTATCATCACAACTATTTCTTATTAAAGTAACACTGAAACTAATATTTGATTTGTTTCCAGAATATAGTCCTGTACAAGGTATAATAATAGTTAACATTGAGAAAACATCAGATTTAAGTGACACGTATACATTTCAATGATGTCTTCATAATAACATCATGGTACCCAAGATATTTTCTAACCTTCAACTTTTATTATTTTCATACTTTGATATACCACTAAATTTTTAAAACTCGAGGATTCTATCAGTCTCAGAAAACTCTCTGAAAATAAAAATATGTCAAAGAGAGTTATAGATTTTTTCTACCACTTATACAGCTATTTAAGTTTGTTCAATCGTGATATATTCCTTCTCCTACCTTCTCAATTTAAGTTTGTTCAATCATGGTATATTCCTTTTCATTCCTTCTCATTCACTAGGATGTCACACAAATTACTAGGTAGAGTTAGAATGAATTATTTGTGACAAATGGTGCTGTCACATCTTCTTACTTGAGAACTACTTATTGTCTATATTGGAATATGTACACAATGAGTTGCATCTGTTTGGCTATATAAGGGGTTGACATGACTTTATGCCTTTGGAATATCTTAGTAGATTGCCTGTAATGCATATCATATTCTGGCTTAATGAATGTTCAATGTGAAAGTGGGGTTTCTTTCCCTCTGTGCTACCTTTGTGACGATGATTTCTGGGTTGAGAGAGCTTTGGTTTTTAATTTCCCCAACAAAGACCAGGCACAGTAGCTCACGCCTGTAATCCTAGCACTCTGAGAGGGCGAGGTGAGTGGACAGCTTGAGCTCACGAGTTCGAGACCAGCCTGAGCAAAAGTGAGACCTCATCTCTACTAAAAATAGAAAAACTGAGGCAAGAGGATGGCTTGATGGCTTGAGCCCAAGAGTTGGAGGTTGCTGTGAACTATGACACCATGGCACTCTAACCAAGAGCGACAGCTTGAGACTCTGTCTCAAAAAAAAAAAAAAAAAATTTCCCCAACAAACTCAAATGTGTGTTAATATACGTGTATAATACTACTGTTCTAATTTATCACATATCCTGCATTTTATGCAATTTCTAGGTTATTTATAAGTACAAATATTTTAAGATATTAATAAAATATTACAATCTTTAAACAAATAAAAATCCATTTATCGAATTTTTGCAGTACAAAAATGCATTTTCTAAGTTCTAAATAATTAAATAATTTGGACTCCCTTCCAGGCAAAAATAAGAAAACATAATCACTTTTAATATTCATACTGTGCACAAGACACCTGCAAACCAATTACCCAGCAAAAGTTAAAATTTTCCTAGCACAGAGATGTATTTCTGTAGAATATTCATAAAAGATATACCGAGAGATCTTATGGAAAACAACCTCAACATCCTTCCCACAGGACAAAGAATGAAGGATTCCATGTTTTTAATAGAGTCCATCAATGCAATTCAAGGAGCATGATCTCAAAATCAAGTATAATAAAAGCAAGTACAAGTTTAAACAAATCTCAATCATCTACCTTTCCATAGGTTAAGTTTTAAATTTTTTTTTATTATTATTTTTTATTGAGTCATAGCTGTGTACAATAGTTCAGTCATGGTGTACACTGTGCAGGCTTCACATACATTCGGAGATATTTTTATCAAGCTGATTGATATAACATTCATGAGATTTTCTCATTTACTATGTGAAAACATTTTTGATTCGTATTTAGAAGTTTTCTCCTGACCCTTCAAATATGCACCACAAGTGTGATCTCACCCTTTATCCTCTCTCCCCCACCCTCTCCCTCCCCTTCCCTCCCTCTCCCCTTTCCCCATCTTCTTGTGTAATAAATGGGTTGTAG